>JAQIVE010006053.1:0-12027 GCA_034698285.1 Sminthurinus bimaculatus | reverse complement strand
GGTGTGTGTGGTAATTGCCAGTGTATTAGTCTTGGTATTAGTGCCAGTGAGGCATGTTCATGTGATGGGATGTGATGTCTAGGAGCTTGTAAGTTACGTGCCAAACTAGAAAAAAAGAAAAGGAGTAAAAGACTTTTTCTCTCTCTCTCTATCTCGCTCTCTTTCTATTTAATACTTGTTCCTTCCTTCGTTTGTTGTTGTTCTGCGGATATATAATGACCAACCACCCTGTTGGCCTCCCATTCCAAGTCCTCAGTATTAGTTCTCTTTTCTTTCATTCCCATCCACTCAACCATCAATGACTCTTATGCCTCGTCTTCGCCTTCTTTTATTTTTCCCCGTACATTTGATGTTTAACTTTAAGCTCTTTTTTCTCTTTACTGTTGACTTGACTTGGCTTGACTTGACTTAACTTGACTACTTGTTCAACTTTTATATATGTACATATTTATACACCTAGAGTACGACATATTATACATAGCATAATATATAAATACAAATCCATGTATCCGTACATATCTTACACACATGACTTTTTGCTTCAATCACGAGAGCATCTTTTATACCGTGTGTATCGTATGTGTAACGTTATGTTGTGTATGTATTTTACCTGATACATTTTTATATACAACATAAGCATAAGAGCTTCTTTTCTTTAGCTTGCTTTGCTTACCCCTTTCCTCGCACTCCCCCATGTGATACATATGAGGGATACAAAGGACGATGCATAATATATGTAATATCTGTATCAAATATTGTGGATAATAACATACTTGGTATCCTATGTATGCATATCTTCCATACGAATCCTGATACAATAAACCAAGAAGCAAGTTATGAAGCAAAAGTACCCACTCATACGATACGTGATAGGAGTTTCAAGGTATGAGTATTGTAATAGATACACACGATAAATATGCATACTACAGATATACACTATATACACATTTCTGTTACGTTATGTATTAGATGAAATCAAGCTGAAATGCGGGGTAAAACAGGTGGACGATAAACAGGTAGATATACATACATAAATACAATGTGTTTTTTGTTTGTGAGGAGCCGAGTGTGCTTAGTGCTTACATATACAAATACATACACACAACAGAGCAGCATCAGCAGCAGGTTGTTTATTATATTTTGTTTATGATATACATAACACACTATATGTTAAGTATTAGAAGTATGTGGTTTTATACACATACATAGGAACGGAGGGAGAGCGACTTCTTATCGGTACCCGAATCCGAGTGAGTGTCGCTTTGTGGAGTTTTAAAGAGGAGCGAAACTTGATGTCCTTTGCCATACATAATATATTTATTATGCAGTTATTAGCTCGTGGCCGTGTAGTAGTAGCATGTTTGAATTCCAATAAAAATGAACTATTGTCGAGCATATTATACATAATATGAGGTTGAAAGGGCAATGTTGTCATTATGTATAATGCACGAGTTTATTTTATTCAGGACAGTTTGGAGCGTGGAGCGTGGATGAGCGGGTGCAAACACTTGATAATTTTCCGATAATCCAAATCCAAGGATCATCAGCTCATTATATTTAATTTATTACAATACAGCCCACCGAAAATTCGACAATTAATTACTGTTTCAAGTGATTGACATTAGTTAAACCACTGAAATGTTTGTTGTAACTCGTTCGTATATAATTTAAAACAAACTTGCAAATTTCGACTTTGACAGGAGACGGACTATAGAAATGATACAATGTATAGGTACATGCATACATAATATGAAAAATGCGTAGGTATTCACATACTAAGCATATGCTGCGTTATGTAACCTGTTTATATGCGTAGATTTATGTATATGGATAAATATGTGTTCACTTGATGCGTACATATGATCAAGGGTGAGAGTTTCAAAACCGGGAATTCCCACATAATCAACGTGTTCTTCGGTTCCGGCATCCCCCTCTTTAACGCACCACAAAAAAGGAACTCTCGTCAACTCACAACACACAACTCACTTGAATTGTCTTAAATGCAAAACCAAAACGGAAAGGGCAGATTTAAAGCCCAAAAAATATGTAAGTATCTAAACCTGTTGAACCCAAACCTGTAAAAATATTTTTGAGACCATAATAATATGATACTCATCTATGTATGTATTATTTGCATTTGCAATTTAGTATAGATGTAGCAAGTTAACTCATAAATCAAACAAGACAATTTTCTGTTTGAAAATGGAATATTGTGTGTAATACCACAATATGTGTTATGGTTTATCAACTGCGTACGTATTTCTTTTTACCTTCTTGACTCTTGACTATGTATAATATTATGATGTGGTGCAATGTACAGACTTAAGCTACGGTCGTTGACAATAACGATTCTATGCATGGTCATTTCTTTTTCCCAGAGTATAAAATAAACTAGACGGAATTCTTATCGCAGTCTTGTTAGCATCTTCTCTGCAGAATAATACGTATGTATGTTAAAGATGAAGATACAAGTGATAGGGAAACTAAATGTTGTGCAAAGACGATGAAGATGAACAAGAGAGCGTGCTCATCCATGTGTGCTCATTGCTCATGTTCAATGTTCATTTCATATAGTCTTTGGATATTATTGAGACCAAGAAATGTACGTATATAAAAACCTAATGTTTTAGGATATGGGAGCGAGAGAGATGACAACAGAAGCAAAGGCTCAAGTAACCAGCATAATAATCATCATCGTTGTCATAAGTACCTCTCATAAATTCGAGTAAGAGAGTTTGATATGATTTTATTTGATAAGGTTAGCGTGACGCTCGAGAAACGTCCGGAGGAACGTTCTCAGGCTCGTCAACTGTATATGCCTCTCTCTCTCTCTCGTTCTGTGTCTTTACTATTTTCTTTTCGTCTTCAGTCTATTACCAACCATAGTTTCTACATGTACCATGATATACCATTTTACAATGGAATATGTAACATAGCATACATAACTACGGCAATTCATAAACACGGCTTTTATATCATTTTATACAGTGGGAAATATCCGCATACTTCGTGTTTAAACGGCATTACATTACAATACATTATGAGCTAGACAATTAATGAAACGTAACATATTATATACCTCTCCTTTATTTTATAATGGTCAATTATATACCTCAAACCTCAGTTCAATTCAATGACATTTTTATACCATGTTTGCATTCTTTGACATCTTAGAACGGAAAATCTCCAAAATTCATGCAACTAGAGAAAATTTTGTAAAACCCGATGTCATATATATATTTTCTAATTGGCAATTTAGTGAAGTACATAGGCATCTTACAAAATTTAGAGCTGCTGACAATGAGTTGTGGATCCGTGAATTGGCGAGCAGTGGAGAGAATTGGTGGTGTGTGAGATGCGGAGACTCAACCTCGTTGGCGTTGCAAAGAGGAGGAAAGAGGCTGCGTCTTGAATACCTTGGCAAATCCGTGAGCATGGATTGGCATTCCCTCGAACCTCCATCCTCCTCACATCTTTTGCGTTCCATCCTTGTTCTTGGCATTTGTGCTCCGTGCTCCTGGATCCCCTTCTTTTACATTCTGATTTCAAAAGCCGCTTCTGCCTTTGATTCCTAATTGAATACTTACAGTGATTGAAATGCATAATCAAGATCATCGAGATGAGATCTCAAGATCGAGTTGTTCAACAAATTTTGCCGCTAGCTTGCAGATTACCAAATAATTTGTACAGATTACGAGCGTTAACGAGCAAATTACAGGGTAGAGTGCCTTTGTGTAGTATGCGCTATGCACACATATTACACATATGTATTCTGTATTATACAGCGTATAGCGTGCATTGTGTTTCATGTTCCATGAAAGGTGTAATGTACATACATATAGAGTAAAAAGTAATGCAAGTGGTTTTGTATGTGTATAAGCACAGTGGCAAAGTAAAAAAAGGTGTTGAGAGCTACCTTAAAATATTACACTTTGACTTGTAAGAATTTTCGGGATGATGATGTACAATGTACATTGTACATAATACATATACCCACACAGATAATAGAGCATTAGCCGCATCAACATCAAGAAATTATGTTCCAACACTCTCTCCATGAAACCTTGTTAAATATAGTGTAAAAAAGGTAGAACATCATTATAAATAAAAATTTTATGCTTCCAAACTTCAAGGAAGGTGTGAATGGGGAATCAAGAATCAAGTGGGCAGTGCTGGAGTACCAACTTAATAATACATACTGTGTAGGTATATTTTTATATGTAGATACACATAATGTATATTTATGCTCCATAGCATAGTGTAAGATTAGATAACATTGTATAATATCTTTTTTGACTCTGCAGGTGAGGAGAGCAAGAAAAGAGTTATAAATTGTGTGTGTGTATATTTACAACAATGTGAACGTGTTAATGTGAACTATGTTTGTGTACTTATTATTACCGCATGTATTATTTATATGTTAGGATATTATTATTGGGCTTGTGTAATTCTATTGGTACATTTTTAAACGATTAACGACTCCAAAAGTCCAGGACGAGCAGGAGCTTTTGGCTCAGCATTTGGCATGGCAACCATGGTGAAAGGAGATGATATTATTTCGTGTAAAGTATTTTATGTATTGTTGAACAAGAAGTTTATGGAACTCTTTTTTCTTCTTTTCTCTCTCCATGGAGGAACGGCAATTATGTAAGTTAAGGAAGCGTAATGATGAGGCTGTGATGACGATGGCGGGTCGAGGATGGACAAGATATTCCCACACTTCAATACTGTGTGTATTTGTGTATATATTGTGTATCTATATTCATTCAGTGTTCAGCATTCACCATGCTGAAGCTGGGTCAAAATGGCATCTTTTCTTCTCACACGTCAAGTCGCCAAGGAGCTGAAGGAAAAATCACAGCCCCCTCTTATTGTTCTAGTTCCACATTATTAGAGTTATTATTTTTTACTATTATTATTAGAACTTCCATTTAAACTACCTATATATGATTGTTGCGCATTCTTCTTATTGCATCTATTAATATTGTGAATGTTATTTAAAGCCTTTATCTTAATACTATAGTCATAAGTTTCTACAATATTATACTCATAGTGGTATTGCTATTTAACTTTTGACTGAAACCCAGTAGCCTTCATTCAACCTACAAACAGCTATATTGTTTTTCTTTTTATTTCTATATTACTTAGTATATTAACTACACTTTAATGATATAAGTAATGATGGTTAAACCTCTTCATTATAAATGTTCTAGATACTAATACACTTCCACAGTTGGATTGTAAAAATGGGGAAAATGTGACTATATTATTATGCTATTATTGTGATTGTTGCTTAATCAAGTTTCACTACATTATATCAAGATAATTGGAATGTATTGTTCGTTTTCTTACAACTAATATCATAAATTATATTGCTTGAAAGTGCATTTTTATTGTGACGCACATCTTGCACTTTTACCTGAATATAAAGTATACAGTTGTGTGTATAATATTTTTTATACAAACATGCATAATATGCACAATTATAACTTATAACCATGTAATTCTCATAATGCTGAAAATATAGAAAAATAAAATAAAAACCTATACAGTTTTCTGTTAGAAAACACAAGCGTTCATTAAATATACATGAATTGCTTGCTTTTTTGTATTGGTTTCGTTTACTTTTTGATCATTTATAATATTATTGTTATTCATGGCTTGTAGTTTGTACAGAATTGTAATTGATACGTACATTTTGATTGTTTTGCAATAAATAAATTATAGTTTTCAACAAATGAAAAGCCTTGAAGGACACTGTTGAAGGAAACTGTATTTAAGAC
Source organism: Sminthurinus bimaculatus (assembly GCA_034698285.1). Taxonomy (NCBI): domain Eukaryota; kingdom Metazoa; phylum Arthropoda; class Collembola; order Symphypleona; family Katiannidae; genus Sminthurinus; species Sminthurinus bimaculatus. The sequence goes on along the minus strand of JAQIVE010006053.1, from coordinate 6,244 downwards.
AAAAAAGACGGAGGTAAATGAGTAGGTAAGTAATATTAAATTAGTCTAACCCATTTGGCCATACTTTCTCAAAAGGTTCCGAAACCTTTTCCTCGTATTTTTTCTCGTGTCCATTTTCTTCAAAGATTTCGATAAAAGATCGTGTCCAGTCCAGTGAACCGAAAAGAGAAGAAAAGAGCCATTCAAAGTTCAATGAAATCCTGGGGCTAATTGAATCATGTTTAGGGATCCGTTCTGTTCATGATTCATGATGCTCATCATTCCTGCTAAAAAAAGAAAGAAAGAAGGAGGAACGATAAGAGAATACGACCAGGAGACAATGACTATGACAATGACTGCCTGTATAACTATCAACATACAATATGAACAATAAAATACGTAACACGAGATTGAATCCACTTTCAATGGAGAATGTCGTATATACATAGATTACAGATAGTTGAATGTACATGTTCATATACATAAAACGTTACGGTTCGTCTGAAAAAGAGTCTCACCGATGATACGCCTAATTAGTTAAATATCAGGCATTAAATGGAGTTGCATGGGTGGCGAGCAACCTTACTAGTTACTACTACTCAGTACGTGTGATCTCGGATCTACCACCAACCACGAACTCCTTGTTGTTTTGTACAGCATCACTATTTTGGATATTGTATTTGCCTGTATAGTAGCTCACGCAATGAATGAATTCCAATTTATTTCCTCTTCGCAAAACTACGTAGAGATACATATAATACTGAAAATGTAATTGTTCAAGGGAAAACAGGGTAAATATTACATATTAAATGATAATTAAGTATTGGCACTTTAGAAACTCAACATTTATAATAATGCAAAGTTATGTATAATATTTGTATCTTATAATTATTATGATTGCTTTTCCCATATCCATTGTCTGTCTGATATTTAATTGTATTGTAGTATTATATAGATGAAGCAAACCTGCTTTAATTGCAGCCTTTAGGTGTGAGCGCAATTTATTTAAATGTGTAAAAAACGTTTGCTTTGGCAACTCGAGCTGTCCGCGAACTACGAACTGAGCACGGACATTACAATTTAGGGGCAAATCTTTCGAATGAATTGAATAATGGTAAAAAATATAAAGTTATCTCTATTATGCCACCAAGCACGATACAATTCCACGTGGTCATGTGAATCGTGTTTGTACATATTGTAAATAATACATAATACATCATACACAGACTATTTTATTATTTTACCCTTCGAAAATCTTGGGAATAAAAGTGAAAAGAAGGAAAAGAAGAAAGCTCTCCATTCTCCATTATGTTGTGCATTTTGTATTTCCTTTTATCCCTTTTCTTGACACAACATATAAAGTACAACAATATGTTCCATTGTGGACAACGACGATGGCGTCAAGCTGACACATACACACAAGCTTTCTTTTTGACAATTAGTTATAAAACACACTCCATGTCTACATCCTAAATAGGTTTAAATCAGGCTACTTTTAACACTTAATACTACTTATTTATATAATAGTGATGGTATGAAATGGCTTTAAAAGTAGCTTTTGGAACACACAGAAGCAAACGAGCAGCATGTTTTATGTAATACAATGTGACTGTGCGAAGAAATGGCACGTAAGTACTTAAAGGATGCGATGTGTGATTTGAGAGATCGACTAAATGTTCAAGATATAAAAATAACCAAGAGGTGGACTCGATGAAAATGGTGGAAAAATTGACTAGTCACCATGATAAAAAAGAAAAGGAGAAGGGTTTTCTGTAAAAGGAATTAAACGTTAAACGACCCTATATTGTTATAGAACTAAAAGGCACCTTATCATGCATGTTAAATGTACTTTAAAAATATATTATTGTGAATATTATTATGTCTAGCATTTCTTGGTTCATTCATTCATTCATTTATATACTCTTCGGTTGCTCTCATTCATTCGTTCATGCATTTTCAGGTAGACTCCTTTTTGCTCTTGGAATTCGTCGTTTCTCTTTACCAAAAATAAAATAAAAAAATAACTCGATACAATCGACAATGGCAGAGAGAGTGTGTATGCGAATAACATGATGTCAAATATATATGTATAGCGATTCTTTATAATACCTTTTATGTCTTTCAGCTCGCTCAATCTGCTCACGAAATGTTTCTAATATTTTTACCTTTCTTCTTCGTCTGCGTTTGGCTTTTCGATACGAATGAATAGTTTCCATAGTATCATTGGAGTTGGACCGGAAGTCACATCCTCGGAAGGAAAAAAACTTCATTCATTCATTCATTTCCAATTTTATTATCGTATTTTTAGGATAATAAAAAAAATAGAAAAGTAATAGGTTTCCTATATTATATGGAGGAAAAATAAGTAGGAAATGATTTACAGGGAGGTATTTTCTCCGGCTCATTTCTTTTTCTTATTCACCATCACCCACAAAGTTGAAAAAACCAAAAATCAAGTCCGCCGACATTAAACCATCGCCTTTTGTCTTCTTCTTTTCGTTGACATCTTCAAGGTAAACGTAATTTATTGTTAAAAAAGCTTTCATTTACTCGAATGAATGTTCTATATTTACAGTAATCATTATTGTAATTCAACGTTCCCTTCGAGTTTGCAAGAAATAATTAGTACATGAAAATGAACATTTGATATTTATTGGATTAAAACTGTGGAGACAATCAACAAGCAAAAAACAACAGTACATAGTAAACCATATACTGAATATTGTTCTGGCATTTGTTTGTTTTGAAATTCAGATTGTGAACAACTGTTAATGAGAAGAGAGAGCCGGTTGGCCTTTCTTGGTTAGAAAAGCCACAACAATATTAACCTGCCTCATAAATCAAATTGATTAGTACGGAAAGGTAAACTGCACGGGGAAAAGGTAGATAGAAGCAACAGCAACAGAAGCATATATAATGAGTACTGAACAGTAGTTAGTTACCCACGTAGTTTTCATGTTGATTTCTCTCAAGGCAATGTTTCCCGGTGTTTATTTAATAGAATTATCCCCACATGTGTTGCACAATATGTACATTGTACATCTTGCTTGTGTTTTTGTAATCCTGTGTTACACAATGGATTTTGTAGAATACATTGTGGTCAAAAGTAACGGCGAAAAAACTTCAAATATCAAGTGTATATACTACATATATATTTACTTATCTAGCAGCCATGGCGATGGTTGAATTTTCGTCAATGTAACTGATAATAATGTGTGCTATCTGTCCTCTTTCTCTTTCTTTTTTTTAATGATTTGATGCGCTAATAAAAGGGCAATTCATGGGTAGTTTGTCGAACCAAACAGAAAGAACAACTACAGGGTCGTGTGAAATGCTGGACTTGGGACTCAAGATTGAAGACAATTATTACCATTATCTATACTACAGAATTTAATACATGTATAGATTATAGATATGCCTATTACTTAGACTACTGGATTTCGAGCATACAAATCCAGATTTTACGCTCTCCAACACTACGGACTATATTTACTTGTCTCAGGTTCAATGTTAAGGACCCACCGACAGACAACAGACAACTTTGTAACGGGCCGTTCATGACTTGAAAGGATCGGTAAGCTTCGTAAAGATGTTCGTAACTAGGGGCAACATCAAATTCTCGTCCATAACTGAGCATTTTGGCTTCTTTCTTTGGAAGGATTTGCAGCAGTAGTTGTCATAATAAATTTTCAATTGTTTTTTGGCTCTTCCATTTTCGAATTACCTGTATAGTCGGTAGTCAGAAAATAGCGAGTTATATAGCATAATGCCATCTTTTGTATACCTTTATCTCAAGCTGTATAGTAGTTTAATTAATTTTAGTCCCCTGCAATCCAATTAGCAAGTCTTTTTTGTTATTCCTATGGACAACAACAATTGAGAGCCAGTATCGTAAAGTTCTATCCGCGATACATATCAAGGGAAATTTGATTCTGATCGTTGTATTGTATAGTTTTGGTTGCGGATCATATCATAAATGCCCCATTCTTCTTGTGTATTGTCTACCATTAATCTCTTTACGATATGTACTTTGAATAATATACGTACAATAAAGGGCATCATTCCATCATATTTTGCTCAGTCAGAGGAAGGAAGCTCTTTACTTTTGACTGCTGCTTCCTCCACTTCATGCTATAATATAACTGATAACTGATAGGTTACATTTCTACGCCGATAAATCTCCTTCACATAAACGGAGATTTGCTGCAAGATTGAGCCAATTGACATTCAAATTACAGGTCAACTAACTCTTTCTAATTTGAGGAGCGAATCGCAGTGTCAAATATTTTGCATTGCCAACATATTGGAAGTCCACTAAAAATCACTATAGAATATAGAAGCAAGCCAAACGGTGGAGCACGCTTCAATAAGGGTTAGACACACTTTGAAAAGAAGCGAGCGTCCCATGGAAAAGCGCTGACACGCGCCTTTTCTTTTAGCTTCAAAAACGTTTTAAAATGAATGGAAGAAATTTAAAATTGAGTTCAACCTGCATGGTAATTGTACTTCCAAAATGTCCGATTCAACACCGAAATGATTAATGATTATTCATTCGCCGAGAATGAACCACATACTTGCAACAGCAAGTGTGATACTAATATAATTATAATTACTAATTACGCCTATATTTCAACTTCAACCACAAATATTATTTATTATTCCTTTTATGATGAGCATGAGAATTCAGAATTCAATCCGCATTCCTTGATAATAGTCTGTCTAATATAATATCTAATCTACCATACTGTCTAGTAATATGTAAAAGATGGGAGGGTAGACATTTATGCATTAGATATGACTGCGTAAATTGTAACTTTTGTACTATAATATGCGTCGCTGCTGATGGGAGTTATGGGTCAAAGTTCGTCCATCTCATCTCGTCTCATCCGGTCCACTTACAACTCATTATCATTATTTTACTACATACTATGCACATTATATCCTATAATATTACCCTTTCTAATTTATTACTATAATGATGAAGTAAACGTTCTTTGCTTGGCATTTTTTTCATACCCATGCAATGTTTTCAGCCAGCGATATATGTATGCAGCGAATGAAAAAGACGAGACGGTAAAGTATTAAGAAAAATGAACGATGACTATGCCCAAGTATTAAGTACACCATGTATGCACATTCTACATATAGTCTATTGTACAAACAGAAAGTATAATATACGTTTGAAATATAATGGCAAAAGTAACGGAAAGAAACAATTGCCGAGTCCGGAAATGTGCAATTCTCTCATTAGGGGTATTAAAAAGAAAACTTATTGTAAAAGGAGAGGAGAGAGAAGGAAACATGACATGACTTTGTTTTATTGACATCACACGTGTAAAAAATATTATATAGAAAATTATCATAGGTATATTGCATCCATTTTTTGTATATAAATATTAATGTCTAGCATCTAATCGTCCGTCGCCTTTATCAATAGGCAATACAAAACGTCAAAAGACAAGAAGACAAAAATCACAAACGGCGAATACATACGTACGAATGTCGTAAAAAGTAAAAAACCATAAAAGTGTAAAATCTTACATTTTATACATACTTATGTATCTACTTAACATCAATCTCCAATCTACAAGTACGCTATTTTTGAACTTCCTTAAACAAAAAGATGTAAAAAGATGAGGCATTTAATATTATTTTTATACTTGCATGCTTCCTAATATGTATGTATACGAAGCTATCGGTATACATAAATGAAGGGGAAAATCCTATACAATAAAACACATTTTAAAATGTTGCGAAATAACTACGTTACGAGACAGTCGAATACCATAGATGGAAATCTGATGGACTTTGAACTAGGTTTTCAACATGGATAAAAATAATAAAATATTTACGTATAGTTTTTGAGTGCATGCAATAATATGTGTTGATCCCTTCTTGATAACATTTTATGTTGATTGTCTCCACCGTCATTCTCATTTTGACGAGGAATTCTGGCTTTTATTGCCATTACCAACAAACGCATTCATCCCACAAATAAAAAGTAGATTTAGATTTCTTGAAAACAAAAGATTCGTCTTTAATCAACGGTGTAAAAGCACAGTATTTTAAATTTTAATGGCAATTTTTTCAAATTTTCTACGCAACTTGAAAATTAATTTCATAACTTAACAATGTTTTCTAAGGTTGAAAAATGAAAGAAACGGTATTTGAAAGCTAAAAGTTAAAACTAAACATGCTTTTGGTCAAAATCGTGTGTAGTGTGTAACTGCAAGAAACACAAGGATGACGTAAAAAGAAAAGTTAT
>JAQIVE010006052.1:0-12028 GCA_034698285.1 Sminthurinus bimaculatus | reverse complement strand
GGGACGCAGCAAAACCTCATGATGAAACTTCCTAAGTTTTTTTTCTAAGGGTAATTTAACTTTCTCACAGTCATGAATATTTATTATGCTGCACAAGATACTGCAATATATGGGAGTTAGAGAATGGGTTAATTTTTTAATGTACTCATTATTGCATTTTTATAACTGCATTTATTTATGTGGATAAAATTCAAAAGCAAACATGACTTACCACCATTTTTTAAGGACCAGAAGAAATTATTAAAATTAAGAAAATTGGAATTTTTATCTGTAGTTCCCTGTACATAGTTGTTATTCGTAAAGAATCCTGAAAACAAAGTTTTTATTTTTGAAATTGGCGACGACTCACACACACGATACTATCAAGTTATATCTCATTAAAAAGTAGAATATTTAGCTTATCATGTACTTGAACCTGAATAACTAAATACTATTCTAACAGTGTTTAATTTAATTATTTAGTTAAAACTACTGTGATGAACGGCAGCAGAAAAAGTGAGTACACCCCCAGCCCTTCTTCCCGCACTTTTTCAAGGGTATCAGTTAGTTCACTACGTTTACAAAAGAAGAGATCTATACTCAACCGTATTGTAACATTTTTCTTCCCTGACTCCTTTTGTGGCACACTACAGGTAGGAAGTACCATGAATTTTTTTCTGGCAAACCAAATTTGTTGATGTTGATTCATGTTCTACGTTTAATTTCGCTATTGACACGCATTACATGAATAAACAATTTCATGTGCATTATTACTTTGTTACTTTTCCCCACGCCCTCCGAGCTCAACAGCATAAAACTAGGATGATATTGACCACAGTTATAAGTAATGAGATAGTTTCCGATGGCTCCATCCGGTGCTGCATGTTATTTTAATCGGCGTCGAAAACTGATGATTGATGAACGAAAACTAGGGAAAAAACAAAGTTGGGCAGTTATTTCGAGACACTTTATCAAGACAGGATTCAAGGGCCCCACAAAAAATATGAAGACGGAGCAGACCTTGAACCGTATTATTGCCTCTGTTGAACCCTCAAATGACGGAGAACTTGAGTCGAAGTTCACCCATGAAAACAAAACTAAAAATCACCAGTCTGTAGCCAAGATTGTTGTTGGCTTGTATAATGCGGGAAGTATTTTTTTCCAAATTCCCTTCTTCTTAAAATTTGATCAAGCTTCAAGCAAATACTATATCCAACAAAGATGCGTCCTGACTAAAGTGAGTTGACCCCCTTTACGTAAAAATAACCAGCTGCAAAATGTAAAACCTAAAACATTTTAATCAACAATATTTAACCTGTTTTTTAAAGATAATAGTGTTGGCCGTTCATATTTGCATTCTGCTTGCAAATGTGTGCTACGCCTTAGTTTCTACGGACTGGGTCACCGAGATTTATAATGACGACCAATTTACGGTCAAATACACGGCGATTTTTACTCTTCTTTGGTCTGGGGTCATCGCAACCCTTTACTGGACATTGTGGACTCGCCAAACCGAAATCCTCAAGTCGATCAATGTCCTCCATTCCACTTGGCAGTGCTTGCAAAATCCCAGAAACTCCATTCCAACCTACGGAACGGCTAAGGCAACTCTTTACGCTTTCTTCAAATTTTTGGGGAAAAATTTTAGTTTCTGTGAAATTTTAAAATTAGAAATTCTTTTTGTGGTGCAGATTAGATTTTTATCCGGACTTTTTGTACTCTTTTACATTGTCTGGTCCCTGGTTGAAGTACTGAACGACCTAGGAATACTGGTTGGAGATCGGAGCCATATTTTGCTCCAGCTGTTCATTCAATCAAATAATGGAACAGACGAGCCCAGTTTGTTGCCTCCTGGAACAATTTTCCTTCAGCTGTTTTGGCTGCTCGGAGAATTAACTCAGTTTACGAACCACTTTCTCCACCTTTTAAGCATCGTCTACTCCATTGCCCTGTATATGATTCTTTCGAGCTTTGAAAAAAGTGTTCAGCAGGTTGGCCAGATCGACGAGTCGCAGGGGTCAAGAGCCGTGACCCATCAATCTTTCGAATTTTGTAGGAACGGCGTTGTTCTTGATGTAAATTGTAAATTTGGAACAAAAACTGACAAGTTCATTTTCAAAAATGTGGCTCCTTTTCGAAATTCAATTTTTTTATTCTTTTGCAGCTTTTTGACCAGCTCTGCCAGGTATCAGAAACAATCAACGGAGCTGTGGGACAAATTTTTGCCCTGACGTGCTTTGGAAAACTTCCGTACTATGCGCTAGAGCTGAAGCAAATCTTTGTGCATTTTGAAAGAAGCTTTTACACAGGATTTCGAGTCATTTTAAACGTGGGAACTTTTGGTGTCGGCCTAGTTTTGGCGGCAGAGGCCAATTCCAAAATAAATTGTCTGGTTCCATGGTTACAGCTTCAACGAGTTGTGAAAAACAAAAGAAAAAAACGGGAGGAAAGTGTTGAAGAAAAACTGGACATGCAGGAACGGATTGGCCTAGTATTAAGTCAAATTGAAACGAATCAAGTCGGGCTTCGGTCCAAATTTTATACAGTCACTTATGGCTTTGTTGGAAACATGATCGGACTGTTGTTGACCTATTCTGTGATGATATCCCAGCTTCAGTCCTCATGCTGAACAAAGCAGTTAAATAAAGAATCTAAGTAATTTATAAAACGGAAATGGCGTTTTGTGTGGCAGTTGTCCACTAAATTTCAAGGAGCATTGCAATTTCGACATGTAAAAACCATTAAAAATGAATTGAGCTATTTGTTGTGCTAAAAAAAATTTAAATTTAAATTGCTAGACACGTCATTTTTATTATTACTTTGAAATTGCGTACAAACCGGTTGAAAAATTGTATCCGGTAGACTTTGACCATGTAAAATTGTCGTTTGCTGTATTTTGGAACATAACCACCACCGATGGGGTATCTTGCTTGTAGTATGTATAATGTATAAAATATAGTACTCGAAGGTATACATATTGAGGAAATTTAGCACATAAAAATTGCGATTATTTATCTACATGGTAGTAATTTGTAGAAAATACAGGATATTTTTATGCCTATAATTTACGAAAAGTCAAGAACAATTTTATAGCTGTAATTCACAAAAACTTGAGCATTGTTGTCATAGTTTATTGATTTGTTGGGCGTCATGACATGGAACAACTTATTTTCACGACCAATTATTCCTGTTTTGAACCTGGGAACAAACAAAAGCAAATACTCCAATTAATTTAAAGCCATTAACAATAAACTACAGGGATCTAAAAATATTTAAAAGTTTTTATGTACCATACCGATGAAAATCCTTCAAGTCTCAAGTTCTGCCTCTTTCTCATTGGCTCAAAGGCATGGGTTATGGATACATTGGAACACTTTGGAGAGTTATCCCACCCTTGTAATGAAAATACCTTTAACTCTGTCAAAATACAAGTAACAATTAACTCGAAAATTCGTTTTTGCACATTGTCATATAAATTAATACGTAGTTAGATACTAGGTTCACAACTATAAATTTCGGAAAGTACATATTGGGAATTTTTGTAGGGTACTGTATTTTTAATTTTCCCCAACAGCTTAAAATTTTCACCTAAAAAAAGTTTAATGAAGTTAAAAAAGTTTTTTCTTACTGGTCATGTCTAGAATGGAGGGACCCCGCTTCAGTTTTTCCTCTTGTCCTGTAAGCACACCATTTTTTAAATCGTCTTGTCTTCTTAGCCGTTTGCACGTTTCCTTGTCAAATCCGGTCAGCACCTGGTCCATCTTGAGAGCACCGTGTTTGTCCTCCCAATCGCACATGTAGACGATATGCAGCTCTTCAAGAGATTCTCTCCATAGTTGCCAGATGGTGCTACAAATGACGGGTACATCAGTCACACTTTTCTGGATTGTCAGATGAAGAATCCGAACATTTGGATACAAGAGTATAGCCTGGTCTAACCACTCAAGGTTAAAAACACGTCCATAGTCGGGAGCGATGCCGAGCGTCGTGACTGTCAAACTAGAGTTATCCTCAATAATAAAAGGGTTGTCTCCTACTACGTTAATCTGGTCCATGTCATTCTGGTCTCCATCTTTTTTGCCAAAAAGTTTCTCTAAATGCAAAGTTTTCAGTCGAGGGAATGAAACTTGGAGGGAAAAACCTGGAGGCAAAATTCGTCCTCGTTTATTCTTCGACGTGTCCCAGCTTGAAATGTAAAGTTCCTCTAGATTTTCCAAGAAGGGAACGTCCATTGTAAAGTTTTCAACTCTCAGGTCCAATCGCCCATGTAGGCGAAGGGTTTGTAGCGTCTGCCCACTTGACCGGAGAATAAGCTGCAGACTTTGCAAAGACTCTAAGGGAGGCTGAACAAGCATGTCGCGCATAATCTCAAGTTCAGTCAACTGCGGACGAGCTCCTGCAAAATTAGCAATTTCACGCCTTGAACTCGTTTGAAAGCTCAACGTTGCTTTTTTGACCGCTGTCATTTTTCCTACAAAATCAATCATCGGTATCAACGCCAAGGAATGGTCCACAATTTTGGTCAAGTTGCAAGCTGCTGACAAAACTTGTTCCATGAGTCGTTGGAATCTGTAGGAGGGAGTAAATTGGCCAAGTTTTCCAAAACATATTTCTTGTAAGGCGACTAATGGCAAACATGGCGGTTCTTGTAGATTTTCTGAGACAACGGCAGTACTTTCAAGACGCTCAAGATCTGCTGTATTCGAATCGATTTTTCCAGGGAACTCGATTGTTAGAAATTGGACGCGGGTAGCCCATTCAGAAATTATTTGGCGGACAATTTTACAAGAAATGGCTAAACTATTGATCAGGCTTATATGAAGAACTTTGATATGATGACCGTATTTTGACAAAAAATTGGCGAGATCGGCGGGAGCATCTCCCGTTTCTGGATTGGCTGCTATGCCGTGGAAATGGAATTCAGAAAGTGGAAGTTTTTGGCGCGAGCCATCGTAGCAGCTCTCAGTAAACTTTTGTAGGCTACCGACTTTATGTTGGAATTGGAGAAACTCTTCATCCCAAACAAAGACCTTTTTGTACCGTTGTTGTACTTCAGATTCTCGACGAGCGGATGATAGCTGAATCGTGGCTTCTTCTTTCCACCTTTTGCAAACCAGTCTCAAGCACATCAAGTCATACACTTCTAAATGGTTCATTATGGTTCTCAGCACCTTGAATGTCACAAAATAGGTAAATTTTATCATGGATTTACAAGCACTCTCTGTAGTCGTAAAGATGTAACCTGTAACCGCGTAACGTAATTAAAGTAAATATGAAAGCGAGCAACAAATTGGTGCAAATGTATAGATATTCATAATTCATACCAAAGAATTGCCAAGAGCCTTTTCACTCGGGATCGTAAAATCTTTGCAGGCATCGTGCAGATTGTTTTTGCTTTCGTCAATAATCTTGCGAATCTATAATTCATGATTCAATAATAAATCGAATAAATCGAAATCGATTCTTAGATTTTTGCGAATGAAAATTATACAAAGATTTAAAATTTATTCACTTACAATTTTAACATGATCTCTGATGGCCAAAAGAGAGGCGGCATGCTCACAACTTTTATGTTTGCACGTTTGGCTCGTTTGCTCTCGTTCGTTTTTGTCCTGCTCCTGACCTTTGATATTGAGATTGGCAAGGCTTTGAATAACCTCAATATGATGTTCTAATTTCCAAAAAAAGGAGTTCCTTATTTCCGTCTGTGTTTTAGAATACAAAAAAACGGTCATATCTATTAGAAAAAACCTGATCAACTTCATGAACGATTTTGGTGGGAAATGTTCTTTCAATTTCGATCAAATTTTGATGAAATCTCATCAAAAATTGTCAATCTAGTCAAATCTCATCAAAATCTCATCAAAAATTGTCAATCTTGTCAAATCTCATCAAAATCTCGTCAAAAATTGTCAATCTTGTCAAATTGCATCAAAACCTCGTCAAAAATTGTCAACCTTGTCGAATCTCATCAGATTTTCATGAGGTTTGATAAGAGTTTTTTCTAAGGGATAAAATTAAAACTGTCATTTTATTTTTGTATACACATTTTTATAGGTAAAGGTGTTCAATGCACGGAATTTTATGATTAAATTACCGTTTCATCCCCACTCATTTTCTGACTTGAATTCGTTTTCTTTAGTCCTTGTTCTTGATATTGGCGAAACAAGAAATCTAACCATCAAACTTCAAATTATTATGTATGAAGGTTTTACATGTTGACGTGATTCAAATTGAAACTTATAAGTTTTAATTTGAATCACGTCAACATATATGATACAACAAAAAAAGCACAATAAAGCTACGTTGCTTACATTTTGAAAACATAAAACTTATCTTATATATATATCATATAAATGCTTAAACGAAACAGATTATACACGAATAGACAAGGGACAAATTTACTATATTACCTGTAACAAGTCAAATCTTGTACATTGTTTAATCTCCCCAAACTTGAATTCATCTAAATGTATACACAAATATAATGACTGGTTTTCACCAGAGATAAATATTCTGTCACTTTTGTTTTGGTCTTTCGTCTCTTGTCCCTTTCTCCGTGAGTCAAATCCCTGGGCTTCTTTTTCAAAAAATCAAGGGCTTCTTAAACCATGGAATTTGTCTGCTTTAATGCCCAGTGTCCAAAATATCCAGATTGATGCTCCAAAGCAACTTTCCCCAAGAACAGGCACATTTTCCAATTTTAATCCTTTGATGTGGCATAAATGCGGAAGTGAAACCCGGAAGGCCTAAAGGGTAGTATGCGCTTTCTTTTATGGACTCCATGCATATATGCATGTATGCCTATATGCATTCATATAGTAACTGTTGTTTGCACGTTCGGATTTTAAAGTAAAATTACAATTCTGAAAGGTTGAAATGACGGCTTTTTATGGGCTTAGGTGACTTTCGGGGAACTTTTTATTTTCGAGAAATGAGTTGTTAACCGTTGCGGGAAATGGATTAATTCTCGTCGAAGCCGCACAGGCCCAGGGATTTTTGATGTACCTTTGGTAATTTGTACAATGTTTGTATGAAACTTGGTGTCGCATTAGATTTTACGTTGAAAAACACATGTTGTGAGCTACAGTCGATTTTGTCAAAGGACATGACCGCTGAAGGTCATTTTGGAAAAGTATTGAGGATATCGTAATGTTTGTATCAAATGCTATGGGGCAGTTGGACTGTGTATCGGGTAGAAAAATTACAAAGCAGACTGCACATTATGCTTTAAAAAAATTCATAGTCAATTTTCCAGACGTTTGATTTTTATTGAATTAAAAATTAAAATCTTAAGTACACCCTTACAAAAATAGAAAATATTTTTGTCTATTTTTTTATAAACAATCAAAGATAATTTTATGCTGGTAAGGAATTTACAAAAACTTGGGTATAAATGTAAATTTATACGTTATTCATATTTGGCCACCGTGACACTAGACACTAGACATCTTATTATCATCATCGAGAATCACTGTTTTGAATCTGGAAACAAACAAAAGTAAAGACTTTGATTAATTTTAAAGCCACTAAATTACAAGGATCTGAAATTTTCGAAAGGTTTTAAGTTTTTAACGATTAACATACCATACTGTTGAAGCTCTCTTGAAAATCCTTCAAGTCTCAAGCCCTGTCTCGTCCTCATTGGCTCAAAGGCATGAGTTATGGATACGTGGGAACACTTTATAAGGCTGGACCACCCTCGTAATGAAAACACCTTTAATCCTGTCAAATTACAAAGTAATTCTAGTAAGTCAAATTACAAAGTAATTCTAGTAAGTCAAATTACAAAGTAATTCTAGTAAGTCAAATTACAAGTAATTCTAAAATTCATTTTACACAATGCCCTTTAAATACGCACTAGTTAGACAATTAACTATATTTCGTTAAGTATTTGACACTTCTGATGAAACATTTATAAGCAAATTATGCTCCTACAAAATTCTTTAGCTATTCCATCTCCAGTGCTTTTACAGTAGGTACTAACAATGTTTTCTTACTGGTCATGTCTAAAATGGAAGGGCCGCGCTTCAGTTTTTCTTCTTGTCCTGTAACCACTCCATTTTTTAAATCATCCTGTCTTTGTAGCCTTTTACACGTTTCCTTATCAAACCCGGTCAGCATTTGGTCCATTTTGAGAACAAGGTGTTTGTCCTCGTCATCGCAATCTAAGTTAATTTTCAGTTCTTCAAGAGACTCTCTCCACAGCCGCCAGATGGTGCTGCAAATGACGGGTACTTCAGTCACACTTTTCTGGATGTTCAGATGAAGGATCCGGACATTTGGATACAAGACCACCGCCTGGTCTAACCACTCACGGTTAAAAAACTGTCCGGTTTCGGGAGTGATGCCGAGCGTCGTGACCGTCACACTTGAGTTGTCCTCATTAGTAAAAGGGTTGTCGTCGTCATTCTGCTCCCCGTCTTGTTCATACCGAAGATCCTCTAACTGTAAAACTTTCAGTTGAGGGTATGAAACTTGGAGGGAAAAACCTAGCGGTAAAATTCGCCCCCGTTCATCCCCAGAATGGCTGCGCCATCCTAAAATGTTAAGCTCCTCCAGGTTTTCCAAGATTGGAATGCTCACAGCAAAGTTTTCAACTGACAAGTCCAATCGGCCATGGATTCGAAGCGTTTTGAGTGTCTTCCGGCTTTCCATAATAACGAGTAGCAGACTTTGCAAAAACTCTATGGAAGACTGAAAAAAAACGTCTTCCATGATTTCCAGTTCAGTCAGCTGCGGACGCGCTTCCAAAAAAGTAGTAATGTTCGTACGCGTTTGCAAACTCCACTGTGCAGTTTGAACCGCTCTTATTTTCCCAAGAGAAATAATTACCGGCATAAAATACATGGAGACATCCACAATTTTGGTCAAGTTTCCAGCCGATGATATAATTTCCTCCACGAGTCGGTTGAATTTCATGGACGGGACAAAGTGGACAATTTTTCCAAATGAAATTTCTTTCAAGGCGTTTAGGGGCAAAGAAGGGCGTTGTGACTGATCTTCAGAGGATGATGCATTTTCATGAGCTTCGTAAGCGGCTTTTTTCGCATCAATTCTTGCAGGGAACGCAAACGTTATATATTGGACACCGGTGGCCCATTCAAAAATTATTTTACGGAGCAGTTGGCAAGTACTGGCTAAACTATTGCCTAGTTCTAAATGAAGAACTTTGATATGATGGCCATATTTTGAAAAAAAATTGGAGAGATCTTCAGGCGCTTTTTTAGTTTTTGGATTGCCTTCTACACCACGGAAATGGAATTCAGACAGTGGAAATTTTTTGCGGGGGGCGTCGAAGCAGCTCTGAGTAAACTCTTGAAGGCGACCGACTTTATGCTGAAAGTCGAGATCTTCCTCGTCCCAAACAAAGACCACTTTATACTTTTGCTGTACTTGAGATTCTCGGCGGATGGACAAAAGTTGAATCGTAGCTTCTTCCTCCCATTTTTTGCAAACGAGTCTCAAGCGCATCAAGTCAGTAACGTCCAAGTGGTCCATTATTGTTCTCAGCACCTTGAAGGTCAACAAATAGGGAAAGTTATGAACCAAGAAATTCAATTGAAATATTCAGAAAATAACACCCTGCAACTTATACCGTAAAATACATTATAAAATGCCAGCACTTAATAAATAATACGCCATGGGGGAACTTGCTACGTGCTTTTTAAATGGAGCGGAATTTAGTCTTACTAGGATTTATCAAATAGTTATCCAGGCATATTATAATGTATATTTTACGGTAGTTTAATTTTTTTAGTATGCATCGCGTAGTAATTTCGCAGAATTTTTAAATTTAAAATTTCCCATTTAGACGTTTAAAATTCCCTGCTATTTACTTAATATGCACAATAATATGAACAAAAAGAGTAAATGTTTATTGATTTTATATTTATACCAAAGAATTTCCAAGAGCCCTTTCCCGGGAAAGGGCAGCCTCATCGTAGACGTCGTGTAGACCGTTTTCACAGGGGCTGGTAACATCCTCGTAGTCCTCATGTAGTTTTTTTACTCCCGCATCAATTATCTTGCGAATCTATACGCCATGATTCAAAAAAAGTTTGTAAATTAATATTTAGGACGATAAACCAATTTTAGAGTTGTGTCCCCGAGATACTCCGCATAACATGTATTGTACATCGTATACATATGTACGCCACGATAGATTTCTTATTGAGAAAAAGTGTACATAATACATAATTATGTTCTAACTCAAAGAGCAAATAGCTTTTAAAAAAGTGTTCTGATCAAAATCGGGAAATAACATGTCAACTTGTATGGATTTTTCTAAGCATATATCTCGTCACAAATTTTTGTATGTTAAGCCTTAAATCAAATTTAATTCAAAAATATTTGCGAATGAAAAGTATGCATAAAGTCGAGATTTATTCACTTACAGTTTCAGCATGTTGGCTAATTGCCAAAAGAAAAGTGGCGGGCTCACGCTTTTTACTATTACACGTTTGACTGACTTGTCGTCGTTCGTTTTGGTCCTGCTCCTGACCTTCGACATTGACATTGGCAAGGCTTTGGATGGCCTGAACATGCCACTCTATATTCCGAAAAATGTCCCCTTTAACTATCACCTGTTTTTACCAGAAAGACAAAACGGTATTACAAAATCATAACTTTGGAATTACATGAAGGCTACATACATATAATTTAAATAACCCAATCCTTACAAGAGTGTGGATTTAATTTGTAATTACCAATTCACCCTCACTCATTTTCAGACTTGGTTTCCCGTCTCTTCTCGTCTTTCTTGACGTAGACAAAGAATGGAATCTAGCAATCAACGTGTACAAGTACGACGCATTAAATATGTACACATGTTAGAAGGATTGACACGAACTAAAAAATAACATGCCTAACTATTACTTTTAATATAGATGGGATACAGAATACAGAGAATGTGCTGCTGTGAGCATTGCTTCTCTACAAAAAAAAGCAATTTCGTTAATATTTTGAAATACTAACCTTAATTTATATACAGCATTTGAATATAAGAAACAGCTTAGAAAAATTCAACAATTTTACTGTTAACGATTCAAAACGCTTATAATTATTCAATCTCCAAACTTGAATTCGTTTAAATGTATGCACGAAAGGTATACATCTGAATTTGTTTTCACCAGAGATAAATATTCTGTCACTTTTGTTTTGATTTGAAGTCTCTTGTCCGTTTCTCCTTGAGCCAAAACCCTGGGCTTCTTTTTCAAAAAATCAAGGGCTTCTGAAATCATGAAATTTGTGTACTTTAATACGGCGTTACAGAGTGTCCTAATTGATGCACAAAAGCGACTTTCCCCTAGAACAGGCACATCTTCCAATTTTTATCCTTTGATGTGGTACAAATGCGGACGTGAAACTCGGAAGGCGTAAAGGACAGTATAGTTTCCCTTTATGGACTGGGCCACACAAAGTAGACCGCACGTTATGTTTTAAAAAATTCATAGTCAATTTTCCAGACATTTGATTTTAATTTTTATTGAATTAAAAGTCATAATTATGATCATTATTTTGCAATTGCATACAACATACAACACGGTTGAAAATTCGTATCCAGTAGACTGCGATCTTTTAAAATTGTCTTTTGCTATGTTACATAATATGCCCACCATGGGATATGGGGCACCTTGCTTGTAGGAATAAAATACTACATGAAGGAAAGGAAAATATGTACTGCAAAAATTTAACGCATAAAAAATTGCAAATAATTAATTGCTGGTATTTTGTACAAAATATAGGAGGCCAGTCTGACGATGACGCTATAACGTCGAAACCACGGTTCTGTCTCTTTACTCTTTACCCAAAACGCTGCAAAAATCAAATGAGCCGCAGAACTTTGGTCTAAAATTTTTTAGCGGTCGGATTTTTACACCCTTACAAAAAATAGAGAATATTTTAATGTCTATTATTTATAAAAAAATAAGGGCAATTTCATGCTAATAACTAATGTACAAAAAATTGAGTATACCCTTTAAAAAAAATCCGATCAACTTTGATCAAAAGTTCATGAGATTTGATGAGATTGACTTGATGTGCATTT
>JAQIVE010006051.1:0-12029 GCA_034698285.1 Sminthurinus bimaculatus | reverse complement strand
ATATTATGCAAACGTTGTCAAAATCGTAGTCAAAGATAACAGGTAGGGCCCTTTACAGTATCATGCAAGTTTGGTTTCTATTTCTAGTCCTGGAATATTGACACTGGATAAAAATAAAAAATAAAAATGTTTGTATGCAAATGTCTTTTACCTTCGTAAATTCCGCTGGAGAAGGACGGCGCATGGTGATTCCTCGGCTCGACATCGATCTACAAATAATACAAATAGTCAACATGAAGCTTGTTTAAATGTAGAGCTTACGCTGCATTTTACATTTTACTTTTATATGCGCCCACACAACATGAATAATCAAATAAAATCCCAATGATGCTTTTAACCTCCTTATTATTGTCGAGATCCTTTTTCTCAACTTGTGACATGTACTTTTATAATCAAGTTCGAGCCTCGAACAGAATTTCTGGGTAAATTTTACCATTTGCATTCCTTTACTCTTTATTAGGCTATACTTTTCAACATTTACGGTAATTAATATTCTTGTGTTCATAAAAATCTGTGTCTATGCTGTCGACTGCATTCTGACTAATATGGAATTCAAACGACACTTGGAAACTTCCCCATTGATATCATATCGAATCGGTTTTGTAGATACTTTTAACTGATCTAAATAGAGGTTTTCTCATGCCAACTCCAGCTCTTTGTTTGTACAGAGAAATGAGAGGAGAGGAAAAGCTACGACAGAAAAATGCTTAAAAATTTACAATTTTTGGACGTGAGCTCAGACTGCTGAAAGTGAAGTCAACAGTTTTTCCTTTTTTCCCTTCTCCATTCATAAGCAAGTCTCATAGTCTAAATTATACATTAAACACATTGAACCAGACAGTGTATCTTATAAATCTGGATCTGGATCTAGTTCTGGAACAGAAACTGAGACTGGATGATGCATTCCATAAATATTTATGCCAGATCTTCATCTTTTCCCATATTATGACATGACTGGGAGATGAGAGCAAATATTGCAGTAAATACTCGCTCAATAATCCTTTGAATTCAGTTCAATTTCCCTTTTAGTTCATCCTCAATCCTTGATTCAAGATATGAATTGCAAAGAGTCGCTGACTAAATGAGATCAAATACATAATATACATACATGCATGTATTACTAATGGCAAATAGCAAAGCTCATCCGAATCCGAATCCAAACCCGAACCAGAGTCTAAATCCAATGCTGAACACTCCTCCAAATCCTCATCTTTCGGCGTCTTCTTGAGAAAATCGAATTTCAAAATTCAAAATTTACTCTTTTCACTTTTACTACCCTGTGTATTATCCTTAATATATCAATATCTAAACCCTGGTGAACACTGTTCACTGAACAGTCTCCAGATCTCTACACATTTGAGCTTTGAATGTTTTAACAAGGTCATAAATTTCCAGGAGTTGAAGCTACTTCTGCCTTTCTCATTGATTCCCGTGCAACTGTAAATACTGCATATATATACAACTCACTCATTTTCATGGAAGGAATTATTATTATTTGCATACATTTCCAATGCAAGCTCTTTGCTTTTCTACCTAATAAAGTGTGTATACTGATACTTTATTTGTCTTGAAACTTGAAACACAAGTACAAGTAATACTGAATTCATTTGAAAACTTCGTAGTAATATAAAATACTGATTCCTTCTGTACTTTACTTACGTAATAATAATACAGACATGAATCTTCTGCCTCGTGCAACCCTATGAACTTCTTTCATCTCGACAAATTTCCAAAAAATCTTTACAGCGACATGAAATGAAAAACAGGGAACAGTTGAAAGTTGAAACACGAATAAATACTCCATGACTGATTGATCCGGAGAAAAACTGCGCACACTACATGCAACATACACACATAAATATGTGTATACAAATGTGCTGAAAAGCAGTTGCTCAAATATTTATCCAGGTAGAAAAAATCTAAAGCCGACACATACAGTTTGTATCTACAATCTACAAATTTTTTACACGGTAAAAAACAAAATTACATGCATATAATGTTTTTTATATTAAAAATTACTTTCCGTAGAAATATTGTTTAGACTTTAGAGTTCCCTGCGAGAAAAACTTTTAACTTTTATTTATTTGTTCCATCAAAAAGCTAGTTATTCCCAACTTTTTTGGATCCTTCCACCCGTCATCATTATTATTGACCCTATTATGAAAACGAACACTTTTTCCACGAATAACGATATCGAATGAACTGTGTGGAATGAAAAAGTAAAGTCAAAAGATGGAAATGAAAACGGCAAAAGTATCGAGGTCATATCATGTATGTATGTATGTAGCTAATATACATACATACATCATGAAGCATGAAGATAATCAAAAAGATGTTCAAAATCGATGAGAAACATAGTCTTTGTCGAGATACCATCTTAATAAAACTAACATAATAATAAAGGAAACTTGTTCTCTCCTTGCTGCTCTAGTTATTGTATTTCTATTCTATTTCGATTTCATTCGACTCCATCTTACACAGTGAGAAAAGCGAGTCTGAAACAGAATAGTTGAGACGTCAGACTGAGCTTTCTTTTATCTAAATGCTGGAAGAAAGAAAGCCGAGGACGACGAATAAGAAGAAGACATCAAAGTTGTAACGTTAGTGTAAGAGTAGTTAGTCGAGAGTCAGGAGCAGTATGAAACAGATTTCTCTCATTCTTTCTGCTTTTTCCACGGAAAATCTTCAATCCACACATATGTATACATAAGTAAACTACTTATACTCCGATGTACCTACATTTACTATCCAACTACAATAAGAGCCCGATTACTGTATATCAAAAAAATACGAAGGAACCTGGAGGAACGAAATGAGCAGAAAAAGAGTCCAAGTGGTAAATCGTAAATGCCTATACAATATGTATGTATCTGCATTCTACATCTTTTCCTCTACCCGAATCTAGAATTCATAGCTGGAATGAAACAAGAGGATAGGAAAAAAGAAGCGAGATGAAGATGAGACTTGGAGAAACAAGTCTCAAAGAAATTAGAGAAGATGCGAGTGGGAAGAATAAGAAAACTTACGTGGAGTCGAGTGAAGGAGCTAAAGACACCATCCGTTACCGAAATATTAAGGCTGAAACTCATTTCGGTGAGGAGCACTTTGGGTTGAACTAGTCGCACAATACCTGAAAAAACACATATACATACATTATACATGTATGCTTAAATGTACCATATACATTATACATATATGGGATGATGTATACAGAAAGAAAAACAATGCTGGAGAAAAAACAAGGTAAGTGAATTGAGAGAGTGAGTAAGTTAGTGAGTGGATGACTGGATTGAATGACGGAGGGGAAAGGGAAAAGACAAGGCGAGGATGGAAGGGAGGACGAGGCGACCAAGGGAAAGAAGACGAGGGAAAGTCAGATACATAGAGGGATGGGAAGAAAAAACAATTTTCACAAGGATTCTTCCTCTCCTCCTATGTATGTATAAACGTTCCTATCTACGTCGTCTTGTAAGGAAGAGAAATCAAAGTAAAATCCGTCCTTTATCACCCGCCAATGGAGAATGTAGGAATCACCGAGATTTCCTAAAGATCCCTAATAGCATAAGAATATAGCATAAGAAAACTGTACCGCCTGCTCTATATTAGTCCTATTTCCTAATGTATAGTAAGTGGCAACAAAATGCATGGCAAATAAAAATACACAGTAATGAAAGCCATTTATTTTTATTTTTCTATTCTTTTTACTTTTACTTTTTCTTTGGCTTATTTTCTTTTATATTTATTCTATTCTCTGTTTTACAAAAAGAAAAATAAGGTCTCGTCTGTTTAGAAAAGAATTTATCTATATTATATTTATCCATGAAAGTCGCAACTTTTCACACGTAATTTATCACAAGAGTCTCCGTCATCAGCATTTGTGGGTAAAAATAAACCCCCACGTCAATATATTAACTTTGGCTCAAGCTTTGGCATGTAAAAGTTACTTTCTCTCTCCATTTCTTTCACATACTTCTAACTTCTGCGCTATATAGTACATACTTACGTACATCCAGTCTTGCCTGGAGTGGTGTAACTTGGACTAATTGAATGTAGTGAATTTTTTGACCTTTACCTCTTCTGACCAGGGAGGTACTCAAAAGTATTCGAATCCAGATCTAGACCTAGTTCTTGATCTTGATCCAGCCTCCAAATCTAAGTCCTAAAGCTTATAGCTGGTTAGAAAATGCATGTATATGTATGGAATATTGAACCTTGAGCATTGAGCACGGAATACTGAAGGGAGAACATTCTCATTTTTTCCTTATCGCCAATCTCAATCGCATGTACGGATGGAAACACGATAGAGACCTCCAATCCTCATGACCAATGTACGACAGACACCGACAAGGATGACGATGAGGACACAGACAAGACGGAGAAGAAAGTTTGACGGGAGAGGAGTAAGGAGTAAGGAGAGATTGAGGAAAAATGATGATATGATCCCAATAATGGGTAGTTGAGGAAGGATTCCTCCATGTATATTGTATACATGTGTAAATATATAGTCTATGTTACAAAAGTATACATTTGTATTTGTATATATGTATGGTGTTGGTGTACACAGTTTTTCTTACCCGTTTTCTCATCTATCGCAAAGGCGTTTGCACTGCCGACGGAGCCGACAATGGCGTAGCGCAGAGTATCCATTTCGTCGGGGTCATACGCCGTAATTTTGGCCACTACATGGCCTCTGGGTGCAGTCTCACTCACTCTCGCAGTGTAAACACTTTTTTCAACTATCTGAGCGTTGTCGTTGATCCCCACCACTGCCAACAAGAGAAGAAACACACATTAGACTCCATGTATATATAAACGCACATCATATGTATTATTATATCATGTCACATACATAGTACATATTATAGCCCACTTTTTGTGGTGCTTTCTTTCATTCAACATCATTCAACTTGCCTAGCGAGGAGTCATAGTGCAATGCCAGTAAATGGAAAAGAGAAACTTTTTTTATATGACTCCCTTTTATTTTTATAGAAAGGCGAAACAAAGTGTGTGGTGCTGTTCGGTGCATGCACGCGACGCATCCAAAACTCCAACTTCAACTAAGTCTAACACCAGCTCAAACTCAAACTCAAAACCAACGCAATCCAACTAACGATCTTCCTCTAATGACTTGAATGTTCCATGTCTATGTATGTATATATGTTTGATGTTGAACTTAGTTCAGTTTGGAGAAAGCATCTTTTAATTTTAGCCGACTTTCTCCTTTGGTGAAATTTACTTAATGGTTTTAATTTTAATTAAAATGGTTTTATAAAATACTTGGAAAAATTAAAAATATACACATACAGTAGTTTTTGTACGGAGTTTTGTAACTTCATTTTTTCTTATCATTAAGTATACTATAATGATTATTGTTGGATTTTTTTAAGTGATAAAATAAAGACTATATTATTGCTGTATAACTGTGCTTTCTCCTGAATAAAATCATAAATAAAACGGAACTTGACTCTATATATGTAGATTGTAGATTATAAAAGGAAAGTAAAGTAAAAGAAACGTATTTTACTACATATACGGCGGAATTTTGTCGTCGTCGTTTGGTCCTCACTAATAAAAACTTTTAATGGTGTCGGAGAGACACGAGGAGAGAAGCATTAAACATTACAGCCATTGACCACGACCAGAAATTTGACAAATAAATGAAGCCTGAAATAGTTTCACTGTATACATAACATGTACATAGTGATGGTAATGATGATGATGAAAAGACAGAGTGTAAAACTAAAACTGTGGCTTATATTATATGTATGCATACAACACATTCTATTTTGTACAGTAAGCAGTGACTGAATGAATGAATACTTTAATGCAGCATATGCATTTAGTTTTATCGCTCCGCGGCCGCCTGGAAACTTTGTTGTATCTGAGATATACATCAAAATATTATTATTATCATCATTATTGTGCATATTTCTCTATTTAAAATCAACTCTGGCAAACTGACTCGAACTGAACTGTCGAGAGTCAAGTCGAGTCGACAACTCTCAACCCACACTTGCAACTCGCTGTTCATTGCTCATTGCTCATATATATGTTTACTCTCTTGTATTCTGGTCTATGTATGTATATATTCTGTTTCGCTCTATTCTATTCTAGTTTTCTATTTTGACATTGGATGTTGGATTGCGCTGTCATTTTGTTTTCTGCTCAAGAGGGAAAAGTCTCGAGCGCTACACATTATACACAGATGCATACATACATATTATACTCTAGTCAAAGTTTGAATATTAAGATTAATAAGCCTACCCGAGACGATGACACGACTCGTGGAGGAGAGCGAGGGAAGTCCTGCGTCCCGAACCACGACCGAGAAGCGGAGTTCATGGAACCGCTCGTAGTCCAACACTTGTTTCAAAACAATGGCCCCATCATTGGGTTTAATTAGGAACCATCGTGAGGCGTCCAAACTCCGGTTGTTGCTCGTTGCATCCTCACTCATCATCAGGATCGAGGAGTCACTTTCACTTCCACGTTCACGTTCATTCCCACTTCCACTTTCACCCTCTTCTTCTACATCCTCTTCCCCACTGTTCACATCAACCGCATTTTCCTCATCTTCACCCTCAGACCTCTCGAGGAGGTGACGAGTGCCTCTTCCTCGTTGACTCAGACTCTGTCGATAGTTTTGACTCAGGACGTCGTCCATCACGATCTCATAGGTGAGCATGGCATTGATTCCCGTGTCGTTGTCGTGGGCTCGGACGATGGCCACAATGCCCGAGGGCGGCATAAATCCTTCCGTTACAATGATGTGGTATTGTGGCTGCTCAAACACCGGTCGTCGGTCGTTGGAGTCCCTCAGACGGACCGAGACAACGGTCGATGACCAGGAAGAGCTGACCAAGTCCGTGGCTCGGATCGTGAGGCGGTGCATCGTTTGTGTTTCAAAGTCCAGCGGAGAATTTACATAGAGGACACCTGAAATTGTCATTAAAATTCAGAATTACTGTCAAATCTTCATCAACATTTCATACAAACACTCAGCGCTGATTTATTTATCTACAATCTACACATTTAAAGCAAAATGTCGTTTTCCTTTAAAATCCTTTGAAATTTCAATGTTGCTTTATCAATGTTGACTCATGTCTAATAGTCATAAAAGTTTTTTTGAGGGGAATCCTGGAAAGTGCTAAAGTAGAGTTAAAGCTCTTTCGATCCTTCAATGTCAAGCCTAAATGCCAATGCCAAACCTTCCTAATTAAGTATGCGCGTGCATATAATAACGATAATATATTAGATATTTATAAAGGAGTTGAGGCCACGTGAAAATAACTAATGACTTGAAGAACTTTGCCCGTGTTGGAGTATTAACTAGGGGATGCATAATGCATATGTATTATGTGTATTGTCAGTAGAAAGGGAATGGATATTTACATGGGTTGACTCGACAAGCCTCACAGCTTACACACAGTTTAGATGCTTGACTTAAACCAAAGTCAAATTCATCTGGTGCTCTCGACTCCAAAGTTGGAGCTGTGTAGTATAGTTTATAGTTGTATAGTTTTGGACGAGGAGAGATTGAGTGGATCGAGCCCACACAATCAGAATCAGAATGAGAATGAGAATCAGATGGATGCAAAAATAAAGGAGAAAGAAAGGCAGAAAACTTTCTGGAGCTAATAACCAATTTCCCTGAGCTATATGTATGTATACTTGTATAATGTTGACATTCTATATTATTTTCTCTATATAGAAGTTATACCCTTTGTAAATCAGTTGTACATGTAATTCTTTCATGCTTGTAATTCTGTTTGGCTCCTTCCTCTTGGATCCTTCAATCACTTAAGCGCTCTATTTTACTTTTATATAATATTAATATTATATAAGAAAAGGCTTATAGACTTGGTTTTCGTCTTCTTCGTTTTGACTTGACTTGAGTTTTACAAAAGAAGACAAACTAACTACAACTACAAATATTGTTTGTAGGTGCATAGTAAATTAATGAATGACGTAAAATGAGAGGCTCTCTCTCTTTCTCTCTCTTCCTTTGAATAAGAACAAGACAAAGTTCTGGGTGTATTATGTGTTTAATCTCAAAATTTCCAAATCTAGCCAAACATAATAATTAAAAATCATGGGTAGTAGATACACCTAGAACCTGCAATCTACAATGTACAGCATAGCCCAATCGATATAATATAAAATGCTTTATACACACTTTCTTTACTAATTTCTCCTGCTTTATTAGAAATGAATGAGAGTGCCGAGCATATTGTATCCTAGTTTCTGTTGTTACCTTAAGTATGCTCCTACCTTTGGTTTGGTTTATTTTGGCGAGAGAAAATAGATTGCAAAACGTGGGCTACTTTTTTCAGAGGCCAAAACCTAATATAAATGAATGATGATGAAAGGAAACCCAGCAAACGTGAAATGTTCCAGTATGTAGACCTGCATAAAGTAGTAAAAATATTATACGATGCTTTCAAGTACCGATATTGTGATGCTTTTTGGTGCAAGAGTAAGACAAGATTTAAGAAATAAGGCAAAGATATGTATATTTGTATATTACACAACATATTGCATAGTGCAAAGTCAAAGATTTTACGAAACAATGTGTGGCTTGGCATGCATCATAATATACATATACGTAATACGTATAATGTAAAAGTGTATAGATGAATTGTGTACTGTAATTATTCAGCAAAAACCTTTAGACTTACAGATTCGGTTGAGGCCCAGGTCTTTGCATTGGAATATGCATATTTCATCGATACCATTGAAAGTAAGCAGTAAATATATATAGGACCAATAAATTATTCCAGTCATTTACACAGACAATAACACTGCCAATCATTTTTCACCACATCACAAAACGAAACCAAACAAACAAAAGCAAGAGCTTTTATTTTAACTAAAAATCCCGACAGTCCTAAGTGTCAGAAAAATCAAGAAAAAAAAGAAAAAAGGACGAAAGGGAAAACCCCGAAATGAAATTCAAATGAAACGAGCAGATGGAGACAAGAAAGAGAACACGAGCACATAAAACCTGAGACTTGGGAATTTTAAAGAAGAAAAATACTTTTCGGCCTCAAAATTTAGAATCCTCTTTCATCATGATCATAAAATAATATATCGACGTAGTTTAGTTTGGATTAATACTGGCAATTTTATATTTTTTTAAACTTTCTACCGTTTTTCTAATACACATTTATTATTCTAAATAATACGAGGAACTTTTTTTACTACTTATCCTTCATTCAAGTTCCAATCAAGCTGCAAAACTCTAAACTTTAAAAACTTGAAAAAGTTCAAGAAAATTTTGAAATTGAGCCGTAGATAAAAAGATACTATAGACACTCTAGATGTAAACAATAAGATATATCCTTTTGTTCATCAAATACAGCTTTTTGTTGCTTTCCTAGATAATGTATAACAATGTTTACAGTTTACTCGTTAGTTTTTTCCCTGTGTAACATGACGGCATGAAACTTTCAAAGTAAAAAAGTAAAAGTTAATACAGATATCTTACTTTTTGCATACAAGATTATGCTCAATCCACAAGAGCAACCCACACGAAATAAACACATCACTGTACTTTTATACATACACATATACGCATAGAAGCAGCTTGCTGTTCTGTTGTTCTGCCTGAAATTTATAATTTATTGCCGGCTCTGTGGGACTCTCTCTCTCTCTCTCTTCTGTAATTTTTTATCTACTTCCGAAGCAAGAATTTGTGAGGCAGCTCAAAAGCCATTATATAACTACAGATATGCCGTATAGTTGATTGTACAGAGAATCGAGAATAAATGTGCATAGTTTGTATAAATACATCTACATAGTTACTGTACGTACTGTATGTACTCTGGATCTGGAAGTTGTTTCTCTTATATCTTTTTTACTTCAACTTTTAACTAACTGTATATATACACTCACAAAACGAAACGAAACGTTACAAACACAATCCACAATAATAATTAATGTGATGGAAGATTTATAGATTTTTTCGCCATATCATAAAATAGAATTTGCATAGGGAAAAGCAATTATTATTATTGTTGCTGCTGCTGCTGCGTATTCTGCGTAATACTGCTATAATATTATATTTTTCGAAACTCAATAATGCTTTGACTATTGAGTATTGAGTAATATGCAGAATTCAGATAGGAAAAATTAAATGAATTATGAACATTGAGCATAATGGAATAATATTCAAAATATATATCCGTAGTGGAAATTTCCACCGAGGGTAAAATAATATGAAGGAAAACGAAAGTATAATGTAAAATAGTATATACATACATAAGTAATAATATGTAATAGGAAGATATTAGATTGGAAAAATCGTACCTGTTTGATAGTCGATTCCGAATTCATCATACTCGTTGCCAGCCTCTATTGAGTACATAATGGGATTCTTTGCATGGGCGACCAAGGCGAGGGCAGTGGACTGAATGGCTGCATCCTCGGGGATCCAAGTTTCATAAAACTGCTGCTCGAAAATCGGCTGGTCATGAGTAACGATTTTAATTTGAACCGGCGCTTCTGTCGACAAGGTCGGGACACCTAAAGGATAAAGGAGAAAGGGACAGTAGACATTAGACATTAGACAGGAGGCTCGTCATTCATTATTAAAATTCAAATCGCACAACTTGCACTGCACCACTTCGTATTCTACATATTCATTCTTCTCATTCCTCATGCCGTGCGCCTCCAGCTCCAGACTTAACTTTCAAGTTCATGCAGTCAAAAGCTTTCTACATGCATATGTATGTAGATGTAGGCATTAGACATGACTTTAAATCATCGAGATAGGACGAATACGAATTCTCCAAAAACGACATGAAGCAGTAGCAAAAGCAAAGATGAACGTGAAGAAAAGCATGCAAAAAAGAGCAAGTGGATACGTGAAAAAAGAAAAAAGACAGACGAACTGCACGGTCGTCTTAGCCTTCTACTTCGACTTGAAATGAGATCGGATGTTCGGTGCATTTCAAAAAGTAAAAATCTACATGCCGAAAGGTCTCCACACACACAAGTACTTACATCTACAAACGTACAAAAATGAAACAGTTTCTTGGCATTGACTTAATATTTAGGTGTCGTCAAAGTCAAAGCTCTTGGAAATATTGTGCAAAAAATTCGTTGGCTAAAAACTAAATACTGTGCATATACAATATACATATTAAGACTGCGGTTTGCTTTTGACATTTAGATTTCAAAGTCTAAGGTTGGTTGAAGGTGCACTTTGAATGCATGACTTGGTCGGGGATCTTTCACACCTAAAGGATTAGATTATTGAACCGACTCTCTCTCTCTCTCCGCGTAGACTTTATAAACGCAACGCACATCATCAGTTGAAAAACCGCTCACTCACACAAAACACTTGACAACTTGAATATCTTGGTGCTCTGTTATATTATACATTACTCACTAATTCTTCATTCTATTTGTACATATTATGGGGAGAGAAAAATTTCTCCCGGTATTTTTTTGTTCTTTGGCAAGAGGGTAAAAAACAAAAACACATTTGAGTTCTTCCGTATGGTTTTTGGTATTATGGCATGGTATGGATTACGTTACATACATTTACATAGTATATCAACCGGGATGAGGGTAATGTAAATGTAAACGTAAACATATGAGGTAGACACACGCAAAGACAAAGACAAACACACATACAAATAATAATACACATAAACAAACATTGAAGAGGTAATAATAACAGTAATAATACGACGACTAAATACCACGAGATATATACACAAAAAAAATCTACATTCATGCATATTGTGCATGTGTGTGTGTATCTATGTAGTTAAAAAATAGAGAAAGAAGCGAAAAGAAAAAAATGGTTGGGGAAACACATAGAGAAAGAAAGACGGCGTGTGCTGCTTAAGCAAACAGAGGCACAAGTTTTTGGAACAATTTCAAGAAAATTAATGACCTCCATCGTATCGTATCGTATCATATCATATCATGGTTACAATACAGCATGCTTGCAAAATCCCTACTTCCGACTGCGTCACTTTTTTAAAAATACAATGAAAATACCATAGTAACATAGAAAA
>JAQIVE010006050.1:0-12030 GCA_034698285.1 Sminthurinus bimaculatus | reverse complement strand
TTTCAAAAGGCGAAATTTTGCGGGCCCCCATGGAAAAATTCCCCCGAACGTCTACACACCCCCAGTCCGACTCTGGTACAGGTCAATTTCAGAGGGCGCAATTTCACCACATTTTCCGAGTATTCGGGAAAATAACCACCATTTTCGAATTCCTGGCCATCGAAATGGCGGAAATCACTTCATCTCATTAAAATCTCCGTCAGACACTTGGTGGACCTCCATTGTACATTTGTAAGCGTTATACATACATACAAAAAAATGTAAAAAGATATGGCATGTATAATATACATACATATACACAATATGTATGCATGCACCTGTAAAAAGCAGCTACCTGAGCTTTTATCTGTAACTTCAACTCGAATAGTAATATCGAAATATTTATAATCAAATAAAAACTGGATAGAGTGCAAAGTTCAGATTATGACTATACATAAGGCTATTTATTTACCTAACTAGTGTGTAGGTAGAAAAAGATGCACTCCGCGAACTGTGAATATTTAGTGAGTTGGGACTGTGTCCTTGTCTTAAAGAGCATCAGACAACAACATTAGTGATTAGTGATGTGACGAATCCCACTAAAATTGTATGTATACATCATGTATAATACGAAACGACCAAAATATTTGCCACTAAAATTGTACACATTTGACCTTTGCAAAATGACCAAAACATTTTCCATTTTTATCTTTTCCTTATTTTTCCCAAAGCTTTTCCCTTTTCCTCGTTTCAACTGGATTTGAATGCGTTTATTTATCTCTATATATTTTTGAGAGCATCATTATATATGCATTTTATGAAACAAAAAGTTCATTGATTCTCTCTCCCATAATATACATAATATTCAAAATAATAAATTTTTTTATTAAGTCATCACGAGAGGATCAAACAACCTGCAGAATGCTTCAATCTCTCTCTATATAAATTCAGTCCTTTTCGTTTTCACTGTGTATATAATATATAATATGTTTGTTACGAAAATATAAACATTTCATTTGGTAATTGGTAAATAATCATTTTCCCTTAGAAAAAAATCTTACAGAATCTCATTTAAAAATTTTGATGATCTTTGACAAAATTTTTATCAAAGTAACTTTAATCACTTTTTTATAAAAAATTGATTAAAATTGATGACTTTCGACAAAATTTGTGTCAATGAGATGTTGATGAGATTTTTTGACAAGATTTTTTCCCAAGGGTCAAATAAAAAAAATTGTCGTCTTCTTTCATCTTCGTCGTATGTATGTATAGGTATCAACATTTTCCCTTGAAGATCCAAAAACAAGTAAATAGATGTACATAAAAACAATAACAAATCAATGTCCATTTAAAAGTGTTTGTGTAGGTTAAAATTCAGTCTGTATCGATAATCGACAATTAACGAATCGTACGTAACTGGTAATAAATGCAGTAACTGTAAATGTGTGTTAAATAAAAAAAGTCTTGTGTATTATAGTAAGATGAAGTAGATTATTTTTTTTCCCTATTGTTCAGAGTGGATAAATAGGAAATGAAAAAAAAACAACAATGTGTAATGTGTTTGTTGGTTGACTGTTGGCAAGTGACTAGTGTGTGGTACATAAATGTGTGTGAGAGAGTCGAAGTCGACTGTACATTTTAAAGTTGGTGTTTCGTGTAAATAAAAGGAAATTTCGTTTTAGTTCCTAGCAGTTGCTTCATTTGCTGCTAGAGGGCGCTGGCGCTTCATTTTTACTGTTGCTGTTCCAGTTGGTCCAGCTTGGAAAGTAAGATGAGAGACCTCCAAAGGCGAATTGTTCCGGAGCCGCGGCCTTTTGTTCATTTACGTCCGATGAGGCCGCCGCTTGGTCCTGATAGTCGGGATAATTCAGCCGGGGAACATTTTGTCCGGGTGCCGGATAAGCGTAGCCGCCGCTAGTTCTTTCGCAGTCTAAAATTTCAAAAAAAAAAAATTGATCAAAAAATTAAAAATGGCGCGGAAATTACACGTCGAAAATAAAACTAGTAATTTTTCGATTACTGGGTTTAGTTGTTCAACTTACTGCAGGGTGCTGGAGCCGGGCATTTTGGAGCGACGGGGATGGCGGGACACGGTTTTTCGACGACCTCCTTGACGATCCTTTCGACGACCTTGGGAACCTCAACAATCCTTTCCTGGATTTTGATTTGGGGCACTATCTTTTCGACAATCTTCTCCTGGATTTGGATCTTGGGCACCTCCTTGATGACCTCCTTGACCACGACTCGTTCGACGGGCTTTTCGACAATCTTATCTCGATAAACGATCCTTTCGACTTCCTTCACCTCGGTTCGGGGGACGATCTTTTCCACGATTCGCTCTTGAATCTGGATCTTGGGAACTTCCTTAATGACCTCCTTGATGACGGGCTTTTCGACAATGCGGTCCTTGTACACTATTTTTTCGACCTCCTTGATTTCGACGCGAGGCACAATTTTTTCGACGATCCGTTCCTGGATTTGGATCTTGGGCACTTCCTTGATCACTTCCTTGATTACGATTCGATCCACGGGCTTTTCAATGATCTTATCTTGGTATACTATCTTCTCCTTGTATTCGACGCGAGGCACGATTTTTTCGACAATTTTGTCCTGATAAACTATCTTCTCCTTGTATTCGACGCGAGGGACAATTTTTTCGACGATGCGTTCCTGGATTTGAATCTTGGGCACTTCTTTGATAACTTCCTTGATCACGATTCGATCCACGGGCTTTTCGATAATCTTGTCCTGATACACTATTTTCTCTTTGTATTCGACGCGAGGAACAACTTTTTCGATAATTTTATCTTGATACACGATCTTATCTTTGTATTCGACGCGAGGAACGACCTTTTCGACTTCGACGATTTTATCGCGGTATTCGACCCGAGGAACGACCTTTTCGACAATTTTATCTTGATAAATAATTTTCTCCTTGTATTCGACGCGGGGAACGACCTTTTCGACAATCTTATCTTGATAAACGATCTTGTCCCGGTATTCGACGCGAGGCACGACCTTTTCGACAATTTTTTCCTGGATTTGGATTTTCGGAACTTCCTTCACCACCACCTTTTCGACGACGCGATCTTTATATTCTGTTCTGGGGGTACAGGGAATTTCGACCCGCTTTTCGACAATCTTTTCGACGATCCTGGGTTCACACCGGACCTGGGCGGGGGCCGTGGTGGTAACCGGGGGTCGATAGGGCGTGGTCCTTACAGTTTGAGGGCATCGAATATCCGTGCTTCCGGGGTAGCAGACGGGGGGCTTCGGCGTCGTCGGGATTCGGGGGGTTGTGGGGGGCAGACATCGGGGGTCTTTTGATCCGGCAAAACATCTGAATGGTGGCACCGTTGTCGTGGTGGGTTGAGGGCATCGTGGGTCCCGTGACCCGGGGTAACATGGCGGCTGGGTGGGTATGGTGGGTTGAGGGCATCGTGGGTCCCTGGAGCCGGGGTAACATCTAAAAGGCGTGGTCGTTCTGGGCGTAGTCGTCGTCGTGGGTTGAGGGCACCGGAGGTCAGTTGACCCGGGGTAGCATCTAAAAGGCGTGGTCGTTCTGGGTGTGGTCGTCGGCGTGGGTTGAGGGCACCGTGGGTCACGTGACCCGGGATAGCATGGCGGCTGGGTTGGAATCGTGGGTTGCGGGCATCGTGGGTCCCTGGAGCCGGGGTAACATCTAAAAGGCGTGGTCGTTCTGGGCGTGGTCGTCGTCGTGGGCTGAGGGCACCGGAGGTCAGTTGACCCGGGGTAGCATCTAAACGGGGTGGTCGTCCTCTGGGTGGTCGTCGTGGTGGGCTGAGGGCATCGGGGGTCACGTGACCCCGGGTAGCACGTAAAAGGGGTGGTTGTTCTGGGCGTGGTCGTTGTTGTGGGTTGAGGACATCGCGGATCTCTTGACCCGGCGAAACATCGAAAGGTCGTGGTGGGTGGTCGATAGGTGGTGGTGGTCGGGGGTAAATACGTGGCGGGGGGTACGATTGATTGGCTATCGATTTGCTTTTGATAAGCGTTGTACGTGTTCACATTGATGGGCTTGGAATTCGAATTTGGGGTGAGCCGTTGCGAGGCTTGCTGCGATTGACTTTGATAGCTGTTGGTGGGTGGTCGGAGGAGGTCTGGGGTGATGGCTTCACTTCCGGATGTTAGTCCGAGATTCGAGATCGAAAGGAGGCAGCCCAGCCACAGGATAATCAGTCGACGATCCATCGTCGAACCCCGTTGATTGATAACCAATCAAGGGATCAATTTCCGGTTCAGTTTCTGAAAAAATAAATACGATTCGTCGTTTAATTGATTATTCGACCTTATTTTTTTTAAACTTTATGTTTTTTATTTGACTAAAATTTTGAAAATGCTCATTTTCGATCCAAAATATCAAAAATTATGAAAACTTAAAATGCAATAAATTAACAATTTTTGGTGCTATTTCGACAAAATCCGTTTTTTGTATTTGACTCAATTCCCGCCCAATTCGATTCAGCTTTTGTAAAAAAATCATTTTCGATGTAAATATCGGAAAGTTTTAAAAAAGCTTAATAATTGAACAGTTTTCGATGAATTTCGTTTAGAACGTCGGAAAAAGCATCAATAATTCGTAAAACTAGAATTTTTTCCAAAAATCGAAAGAAGGAGAGTCGAAAGTTTGTAAAGCTAGAATTTTTTCAAAAATCCAAAGAAAAACAATCGAAAATTTGTAAAGCACTACAGTTTTTTCAAAAAATCGGAAGAAAAACAATCGAAAACTCGTTAAATTTAAAATTTTCAAAACTCGAAAGAAAAACTATCAAAAACTCGTAAAACTTGAAAATTTTCAAAAATCGAAAGAAAAACTATCAAAAACTCGTAAAACTTGAAAATTTTCAAAAATCGAAAAAAAAACAATCGAAATTTTGTAAAGGTACAATTTTTCAAAAATTCGAAAGAAAAAGAGCCGAAAATTCGTTAAACTACAAAATTTTAATGCTGCATTTTTGGCAAGTGGAAAAAAGAGAAACGGTATCGAAAATCCACAACACTACAAAGTTTTCGACCCACATTTTCCGAAAATGGAACGAAAATAAAAATTTTAAAAAGTATCAAAAGTTCAATTAATGCGTCGTTTAAAAAACTTTCGCTATTGTGCATCGAAAATCCGTTGAAAACCACAAGTTATTCCACCCACTCTATTCTAAAACAGAAATCCCTTCAAAAATATCGAAATCACTTTGAATTTTCCCCAACCATTAATTAAATCCCTCTTAAAATTACCGTTGTATGTTGCAAACTGCCTCCTTTCAAACGTTTCCCGAAACCAGGAACAAAGAAGCTGCTGCTAGAAATTCTGCCCAAACTGCCACAAAACTGGCCAAAAAATAAATTGTCTCTCTACAGTCTTGGAGGATTTGAAGAGTCAAGTTGTTGCTCATCTGCTTTTATATCGTCCCTTGAATATGAAACACGCTTTGCTCTATCTACGTATTACTATAATATATCTATATTACTTGGGTAGGTATCGATATCACCATTAAAAGAAAAAAAAGACGACAAAGAAATAGAAGAAGGCTCTAGACATGGATAACATGTATTACAAAACTCCCCATTCCAGATATAGATACATGATACATACATAGAAGAAGTAAATGCGAAAAATCCCCACAAAATATTGAAAAATACACAGGAAATTTGGGGGTCATCAAGAATCCCAATTAACTTTTGTCAAGATCTGGAATTTTATAGCCCCAAAACATGAATGTCATTTGTTCGTGGACAGGTTCTTCTTTTTTTTCCACAGCAAACACACCTGAAAGATGAACAGAAGAAAAAGAAGACCAAGACGATGAAGATGAGAAGGTGAGAGAGGTGAGGCAATTCCATAAATACGGATCTTCTCCATTCTCTCTCTCTCTCACCTTTGTGCTTTGTTCTCTGTTCAACTCGTTTAACGCTACGAGCTACGAACAAAATACAAAAAAAAAAGATTGAAACAAGTGACAAGGTAAATCATTCCAACATTATTACGTAAATATGCATAATCTGTACTGTGCATTATGACTGCGACTGTGAGAATGAATCTGCTGTATGGAAAAAAAGTGCAAATGCTGTTTGTATTTAATTGCATGCATATGTACAAACTATACAAACATAGTTGTAATGTCCAGCCGTGGACAGACATAATTTTACCTTCTTTTTCATTAACTGTTGACCACTTTTGTTTTTTTTTCTAGAGTAGAATCCTGTGAATTATGTGTTGTTTGATTTTGTTTCCAATTGTATGATTTCAAAGCCGCTTATGATTTTGAAGATGAGCAAGAACCACACCAAGAAAAAGAAGAAGCTCTTGGGGCAATTAAAAATTAAGGGAATGTGAGACGTTAATTATTACTCACAAAAAAGAACAATAATTCTAATGACCATGCTAATGATATTGATGAGGAGATGATTGATGAAAAGACAAAGAAAAATGAGAGAAGGTAGTTGGGACTGGAATGGATCGTCCTTAAGTTGTAAAATGTATGTACAATATTATGTATTTATTATAGTTTTGAGTTTTGAGTAAGTAAACAAGCTTTGATGATTTTCCTATCAAAAGTTGAGGATTTTGCATGTATTCATCATTCAATTATTAAAAATGTCACTTATGTAGTCTGTATGTATTATAACATTGAGCATTGAGCCGTGTGTATGTAAAAGAATGAAACAAAGCAAGAAAAATCAATGGGCATTTTTTACTTTATGCTCCTTCATCTTGATCTTGACAGACATTATTAACCATTTAATCCGTATATGTACTTATACTTAAAGTAGGTAAATAATCAGTAGCATTATATTAATATGTACATAAATAAAAATGCATAGAATTTAATTTTCTCTACAATTTCCTGTAGATACGCGAGTCAAGAGTAAATAGTCAAGATGCATCTCTGCAATTTGCATTTTTGTCTCGGCCTTACTCCTGTCAACCTCTCAACCTTTGCTTCATTAATTATGAAAGGTGCATCGTATACTTACTTACTTACTTACTTTTGGTGAAAAAAATATTTAAAATTGAATAAAATGTCCAAGTTTGTCAATATTTACATAACACATAACATGCCAGTCAGTCAGTCAGTCAATCGGCTGCACATCTTGACTCTTCTGACTGAAGATTCTGCAATTTATCAGTCAATCAGCTCAGAACAACTTTGACACGTCTAAGTACATATTACATGTGAGATCATTTATGATTCCTATCCATCCAGGTATTCTTATTATACTTAGAGATATTCGTATTTAAATTTTCCCGCCCTCCATTTATCCCATTTATAAATTCAAATTAAAATACTTGTGTAGGTAATTATGCTTTTGATCATCCTACAGGTTTGAAAATTTCAGGATGGTTAACATTTTTAAGATCGGAGAACAAGGATAATGATTTTTATTTAAAAATAGCAAGCTTTCGGTGACTTTAGCTGTTCACCATCTTTAGGCTACAATAAAAATATTCAGGATGGTTAGTTCTTGAACCCATTTAGTGGACTAACAATAAGTAAAAAGGTTAAAATAACTGGATGGATAGGAATCATAAATTATCTCACATATTTATTGTGTGTAGTTTTTTGCATGTGCTAAAACTTGTTGGCTTTGGACTTTGCGGGTTTTTGGTACAAAATGGGGGTTTTTTTTCCTTACGTTTTTTTACTCTCTCTATCTCTCTCTCTTTCTCTACATAGCTCTTGTAAAATTTGAAAAAAAATTTGTCCCTTTTTTTTACAATTTTTTGCAATTTTATTTATTATCTATGTAATTTAAAAAAATAGCTGCTCAAAAGGAAATTGAGAACCTGAGAAAAATATTTTTTTTCTAGTCCGCCTACTAAATTCCAAAGTAAACACACACTTAAATATGGGGACAAAATAAATATTATGTACATATTTACAATATTTTTACAAAACTCGTCATAAAATGGATAAAAACTAAGTAATGGGTGAATAACAAAATGTTTGACATTTTAAGCACTTGATAAATTTTCAAGGGAATCCTCTTTAACTTTGGCTGTGCACAATAATATATAACACATAATATATGATATAATATAAGCTGTGAACTTTAAGCCATTACTTGTATTTTTTATACTGTAGGCTGTAGGTAAATACATATCATTTTGAGTGCAAGTAGATTTTTGAATGAAAATTGGAAATTTAATGCTCATCATCATCATCATCATCATCTCTGTACTCATATTTATACCCAACAACAACTATAATATACATGAGCATTTTATGTATGTGTCAGCGTACTACAGCACATTTTATTTACCTGTGTGCAGTTTAATTTGCATTTCCGAGCTGATGGCTGATTAAGACCATTTGCTTGGACGACAACAAAGCAAAGTGACCATTTATTAGTAAATTGTATCTACTTGTACATCTTTCATTAAAGGCTGAAATTTTCATTGTCATTGTCATATTTTGGCAATCCATGCTTATGAGTAGCATATAGTACACATTTTACTTGTAATATTTTTTACTGTGCCGTGAGAAACTCATTTATTATGCATATAATTTCTACATGCATAAAAAGGAAATAAATAAACAAACATGGGCAATATTCTCATACTCATACTCACACATGTGCTTACACATTACACATCATACATCGTACATACAAAATGTCTATGAAGAATGAAAAAGCGTTGGCGTACATATTTACATAAATAAATACACGTGTGGAAATGACAAAGGGACTCTTTTCTGACTGTTTAACTGACTGTGTAGGTATCTAATGGATAATGGCCAACGTGGAACACTTTTACACAAAATCTTATCACCTGCTACCATATACTCGTGTATGTATGTACATCCTTACAAGTATTGTGGAATTGAATTGGAATTGAGACAGGCAAACAAACAAGGAACGAGATGGACTTTTGGTTGCTGCTCTCTTGTCTTTGTTGCACACACATTACTGTACAGTAGGTACAAAATACAAAACAACATTTTCTTATCAAAACTGACAAAGAAACGACCATTATTTTCATCTAGCTCATAAATACTTCACACTAGCAAAGTTATGATCCAAATGCTGAGATGCTGTAAAGTGTAAACTTTTAAGAATGAAAATGAAGAGGAGCAGAGCATCGCAAAAAAATAAAGTTGTTTCTGCACTAAACGTATCGACTATTTTATTATTATGATGGTCATTTTTATTATTCATTTGAGATGTATGCGCTGAGAATGTCTTTAAATAAAATAATGTATTTTACCATCTTTAAATGTGAGTTAATAAAAGTTGAACGTATCTTTGTATGTGTATATAATACATATAAAGCTAGGTAATCTGCTGCTGCTTTGCTCTCTCCATTTATTTTTTATGTAGGTAATCCATGGGGTCTAGTTTACATTTGTACATTTTATGCCGAATGCTGGACAAAACTTCATAAGGTTTCATTGAGATATCTGCAGCTTAACTTTTGTCCAGCATTCAGGTTTCATAGGTACAGAAATATATACAATAAATGTATGTATGTATGCACTCCCTGCATTTTTTTGCAGCTGGACAACATTAAATTGAGAGAGAGCAAATATTATGTCGGTAGGTAAAAAGATTTGTAGACAAAAACGTGATTCTTTATGAAAAGAAAAAATAGATAAAGCGAAGCTTTCATTGGGCAATAAATCAAACGTGTTTCTTTTCAGTATTTTCAACACTCTTTAAGTTAAAAAGAAGTCCTGGAAGAATCAGAATGCAATTTTTTCCAGACAAAAGTGAAACTGAAAGTGATGGAGATAAATTGCTAATGTTCCAGTCCGGATTTTTATAGACAATTACATATTACATTTTGCTGGGGATTAAGTTTCTTCTTTTGTCTCTGTAAAAAATCTTGGATTTTTTTGTAATTATTTAAGTATTTAGTCAATGCTCAATGCTTGGAAAACTACATGGTTCAACGGAATTTATCTTTAGCTCACAAGTAATGACGCCCTTCAAATGACGGGAGTTGAATGATTGTGAGTACAAAACGATAAAAATTCTTTAAAAAATCTCATTCATCAAAAGTTGATCAAATGAGAGGTGAAGATTTTTTATCAAACTCGGGTCAAAATTGATTGAGATTTTTGACAAGATTTCTTTTCAAGGGACATAAAGATTTTAAGCAGCATTTGCTGAGTGTGCATTGTAAGAGGTACCTACATATACAAAAGGTAGCGTAAATTGATACAAAGCTAAGCCACAGGTCAAAGGTCACGTAAACACAAACAGTTGAGACATTCGAAATGTTGACAGGGACAGGGCGCCAAAAGTTTTTGCACGAGGCGGCAAAAAAATTCGCACAGGGTTTGCACAGGGCGTCAAAAACCCTGCGCCGGCCCTGGGTCTTTCCCACTTTTCGTCGTTCGAAATTCGTTAGAATCCGTTGAAGTTTAGAAACACTGCCCCCAAACCTGGAATACCACTCTCCTCTCCACGGCCCAATTAGTTTTAGAATGATCGGCGTTGTTATTGTATTCGGTTAATACAATACATTTTTGCCCATATATGGTTAGTAACCGTCGAATCCCTTGCAGTTCCGGAATACCCGCCAATAGTCAGCCGATAGGCCTCGGAAGAGTTTGAAATAAAAAGTATAAAAGAGTATTTTGCATATTTGTGGTCACCCTCAAAATCCCACAAATTGATTCTCAACTCTTGATCTCCGTCTTTGGTGAGGTCGTGAATCGTCTTCAACCCGATCCAGAAATTCCCGTCCAACCACTAAAAATCTATTTTCATACTCGCTTCAATTCCGGTAAAATTCTTGCTTTAGTCTAGAACTTCGTTTCAAAGTCCACGAAAAAATGACGGCTGGTTTCCCGGACGAAAAAAAATGGGGCGTTTTTTTCCGGCCGTATTGGGCCGCTTTTGGCCGAATTCGGGCAGATTTTTTCGCCGGGCCAATTTCCGGCCGGAATCGGCCAGAAATTTTGGTACGGGATGTCACGTCCGTTTGGATAAATTGTCCGCTTCTTTTGAGATTTCAACGACAGTATTTTCCGGATCCCCGGTAAATTTGTGACCGCAGAAAGGTTGAGGGCTAAACAAATTGCGTATTGTACATTGTACATTCGTACATACAAAGTAAAGCTTTAAATATTGTACAGGCGAATCTACCCTACAAAATAAACAGAAGTACCTATACCTTCAACTGCCTCGGACAAACGTGCAGAGTGTCCATGATTTTGACCAGTTCAGCTACTGGAAATTTGCCCGGGGCTCCACGTTCCCTCTTTTTTCCCTTTTGTCCAGTTGCTCCAGGACGTCCAAGTAGAGCTCCTAAAAACGGGTTTGTAAAGATTTGATCTCAGACTCACATTTTGTTTTGTCTTTGATGACTTGGGACATTTGAATTTTTAGTTGGGACATTTGTTGTTGCAAATCGGCAAACAAGGAAAATTCGTCCAGTTTTTCCGTCGCTTGGTCGGCGGCTTGTCCCATGGAAAGGCCCAAAACAGTTACCCATTACAACCCAATGTTTTGCATGTTCGGATTTTCAAGTAAAATGCAATTCTGAAAGTTGAGAATGTCAGCTTTTAACGACCAAGATTCGCTCGGGAGTCACGACTTGTTTTGATAAATTAGTTGTTAACCACCGCAGAAAATTTAAAAATTATCGCAGAAATCATCCGGCTCCGGAGGTTTTGCTCAAACTTTGACATTTTGCTAGATATTTTCATGAAGCTTGGTAGAACACAAAATATGAAGCTGTAAAACATATGCTGTGAGTTACACGCAAATTCTTTCAGGGGCGTGATCTGTGGAGGTCATTCATTCCAGAACCCCCTATACTTTGACCAAGCTCGAGCCCATCCAAACTTCAAAACAAATTTCAAAACGTCCAAGTTTTTAAAAATTTCCAGGCCCTGACCACGGACTGGGAGACCCTCTGGGCCTCTCGTTGGTCCGGTCCTGTATAAATGTAACAAGTTCATTGTCGAAGGTAATTCGTCCCCGTGCGCAAGTTTCCAAATCGAAAATTTTTAAAAACTACTTTTTCATTAAGAAATTGTAAAACCTGGACGCCGCTCGTAAAAAATTGAACATTTTTACACC
>JAQIVE010006049.1:0-12031 GCA_034698285.1 Sminthurinus bimaculatus | reverse complement strand
GCCATTTGTATGTACATACATACGTCTGGTGAGGTATTAGAACAGTTCTGCAATCGCCCCGCTTGGCGGCCCGCGCGTCTCACGAAATTGTGACTCTACTTAATTTATCTTATCTTTAAACCGTTGTTTTCATTTACATCTAGGATTTTGGCGGTTCCCCTACATTATTTGGCCTTGCGTCAGGTAGAATACATAATATACAGGGTCCACCAGAAAGAACTGCAAAATTGGAAATTTATGCATAAAAGCAAAAAGTCATCGAGTAAACGTATGAACACATGGTAAATATTTCCGAATGAAAAGTTTCCACTTATGCCGTTCTTTCTGGTGAACCCTGTTATATAATATACGAATCGAAGATATTGGGGCATTATCTGCATTCGATATATGGTGTTGCCATGGTAACACCATACATTGAAAGCCCCAATATCCTTAATTGTAAATACATGTATTTCCTTAAAAATGCAAAGTGAATTTATTTCATAACAGTACAAGTAATGACTGTTGAATAATTTCAAAATTAGATTAATTTTATTGAATTTATTGTTTTTGGATGTAAATAGTCATTAACCATGTGTCGGAAGTGTTCGCTTACTTCTTCAGCTCAACGTTTATCGGACAGCTAGGTCACGTCAAAGTTCTGTGTATTGGACTTCTATGTAACGTCCTTCGATTCCTATATATCACTGTCCTCAAAAATCCATGGTAATTAATAAATTTTTCCTTTTTATGAATTGAAAAATCCAGATTTCCTATGCAATCTATAGGTTCAGTGCTAATGTATCCATTTTATTGGATTTTACTTCTAGGTGGGTACTCCCCTTTGAATTTGTTCAAGGTCAGTTGGACAAACTTTATACATTATAAAAAAAAGATGAAAGGAAAAAAAACTTTACGCTGTTTTTTAGCTATTTAATGTTTAAATTTTGTTATTTAGGAATAACTCATGCAGCAGTTTGGGCCGCTTGTTCCAGCTATCTAGCACACAACACGCCTCCAGGTATGAGTTCTTCGCATACATAATGTGTCGTTTCGAGAGGAATATTTAAAACATGCCCAACCTTATCATTTAATTCTCTACACGATGATTACAGATGTATAATGATTATTTTTAGAATTACGACAACCTGCTCAGTCAGTTCTTCAAGGACTTCATCATGGACTGGGCCGTGGTGTTGGAGCAGTTGTCGGAGGCTTATTTGTCTCAAGGTGCGACTCATACGTTGTTGTACAACTCACAATATTTTCATCTTGGCCCCCTAATTTTAGTCAATTAAACGTGTTTCAAATTGTCAAGTTGCTATCTATATATATTATCTGGCTACATCAAATTTGCGTCTCAATTTTTTATAAAATCGTTACTATATGACGCTTTCTCCACAATAAAGTATGGAGAAAGTGTCATGGAGTAACGATTTCATAAAAAATTGAGATATAGCCAGGGAATAAATGTCGCCTGTATAAATAGTAGATGTCCTAACTCTTCCGCAGCCATATTATGCCATTGCGTAATTTAAATAGGGTTTCGAAAAATATTAAAACAGTTGGAATTTTTAAATGATTTTTTTATCGTTAAAAATTAGGAGTTACTTATTTATAGCCATGCAATTTTTATAATTGGCCTACTTTCGGGGAAATAACCATGAAAAAAATCATGAATTTTTCCCCCAATTTTTACGATGAAACTTTATTGTTCCGAGTGTGCATGTTCGTCGGGAAAACAAGATTGAACATTCACGAATGTCTTTAAAATACGTTTCCGAAAAATTAAAGCATTTCAAAGTCCTTTATATTGCAATGCAATATAATCCAAGAAAAGAAACGGCTGGGTAAAGCAACTTGTTTAAGAGATTCGGGTCCCCTCTTTTTAATAATGTCACAAATTACAAATTGTAAGAGTTTAGGCAGCTGTTATGTTGTTTTCCATCAAACAACATAATAAGCCTCTTGAAAGATTCAAAAGCTAATGTCACCAAAATA
The DNA here is from genome assembly GCA_034698285.1 of Sminthurinus bimaculatus. Classification (NCBI taxonomy): domain Eukaryota; kingdom Metazoa; phylum Arthropoda; class Collembola; order Symphypleona; family Katiannidae; genus Sminthurinus; species Sminthurinus bimaculatus. The sequence goes on along the minus strand of JAQIVE010006049.1, from coordinate 10,051 downwards.
CCAAAATTTCCTTCATTTCACCCTACTCTATCAAAACCGATGCCTTTTTTGGCTTGAGTTTAATACCCAACTAAAGGTTGCTAACAGCAGTAATGATAATGAAATAAAAGGCTTTACAAAGATTTTTTCACTTGTTTTTCAAAAAGAAGATGGGCAAGATAATTTTGAGGGTGCATTGCGCGAGTGAGAAAAAAACGGTACAAGGAAGGTCCGTGACTCTTGAAAAAAAATATCGAGAAGGGTATTAAGACACAGCTCACTTTATTTAATGTAAATTTTTCGGGCCGTTGTAGTTTTTTAAAAATGAGGATTGCAAATCTCTGAGGAATAGCTGGGACATCTACTTTTCACCGTAAAAGAATAATAGTTGGACGCCCAGGAGTTTATTGGCAAAATTTCTGATTCGTGGTCCACGTTTATCGTAACCGTGCACCGTGCGCACTTTCCCCATTTAATACAATGGAGAAAGGAAAAACAAAACGAAACGAATGGCGGATTCTTTATGTCCCTTAAATTTTATACATTATGCACCTTTCAAATTTAAAGAGGGCTGCAGTTAAATACAAAGGCACTTTTTCTTTAGTGTTGGAACAACGGCAACATTCCGATTCTACGGCATTGTGTGTCTCTTGACGTTGGCTGCTTTTGCATTCCTAAATTTCTATCGAAAGGATGCCGGAGGGTTCATCTCTGAAATCCCAGAGCAATATGACCCACATATGGTAAGATATGATTGATTTTTTGCTAACAATGTCCTCACTGGATTGTGAGAGAAATTCAATGGGAAAAACTAATTAAACTCACAAAACCTGTCTTACCTTTTCGAGCAGGTGGCTGAAGAAACATCGCATTTAGCACCACACGGGGTACCTGGTTCAATTCCTCGAGTTCATTCCAACTCTAGGTAATTATTGGATTTTGTACCCCTTTTAATTATGCTAGACCAACACAGTGTCATTTGTCATTTTGATCGAAAACAGTCAAAGTAGTAGGTAATAAAGTTATTGCATCTTTGAAAATTACAGACTAGAAAATTTTGATCAGCAACAACAACAACAACAGTCGATTCCTTCACAGCAACAACAGTTGCCACAACAGCAGAATCTAACCTCTGACCGTCTATACCAATCGACAAACCCGTTTGCACCTGTAGATCCCCAGACTCAGAGTCAAAGTCAACATCAGCAATATTTCATTCGATAAAAGTAATAAGTTTTCAAATATCATATCAAAAATGTATGCATGAAAGGGCATATTTGTGATGGTGTTTATTGTCTACACAAGGAAAAAATAGGGGAAGTGGCAAAAAAAGACAGTGAATACACATAATATACATATTATATGTAGGTATTTCTATAACAAACTAAAGCAGAATTGAATAGGTACCTTAGCGAATGAATCAAAATTCTAAGGCATCTTTCCATTTTGTCACAAAGTTATTTACTGCGTTTTTCGAGGGCTTCCTTCCCTTATTCCTTCTTGAGGATCTTGCTTCATCATGACAAAACTGTGTATACATAGAGCATGGATAGTTTTATAAGATATAATTCGCAAACTGCAGACAAACTCACTCCCACTTCGTTCACCTTGTCATGTACTATGAGACCATGTGTAAGAAAAGAAGCCGAATAATACACACAATATACGTACATATATGTATATAAATTGTAGTTATGACGACATTCACTAATATTAAATGGTCGAATTAACGTTGCATCACCAAAAAACAACCAGTCAAATATTGTGGAACACAGTTGCATGCATCTAGATCGCAGTGGGAGTTCCAACATATGGAACAATCAATAACTATTATCCTACGTATACATATATTATATTGAGCTGAAAAGTCATAGTATTTCAAATATTTTTTTAAATGTCATACGGGGATTTTTAACTTTAAATGCATGGAAGGCTTAAAATGTTTTAAATATCTCACGTTAGAAAACTCCAAGCCTCAGTCTCCATTACTCTTTGTTTTCTCAGAAACTACCGAAAACCTGCTAATTTTTTCGCACTAACAATAGGAAGAAATTATGTGTGGAGCTTTGGATTATGATTTCATGGTTTGGGGTCAGAGAGAGAGAGAGAGAGAGAGAGGAAACAATCAAACTGCTGAGAGCCATGTCTTCTAAAATCGAAGAGGTAGTCAGTGACAATGTCTAATTTACAATGTACAATATATTATATTATGAATCTACATTCTACATATATGTACATATATACGGAAGGTGAATCCGAGAATCAGACTGTTTACTTACCTACTTACATGCTAATACACTAGGATAACATCCTTAAGATCATTTCAGGAGTCAGACGTCAACATGCAGGAAAAGTGAAGAAGTGATAGTTATGTATCTCTGTGTATCTGCATAATATTATAGACAGTCTGACTATTATATGTATTAACTCAAATAGTAAAACAACCCCAAGTAGTACGACTGTCATACTATTCACCCGTTTGAATGTATTACATGTACATACCTAAATCTATGGTTTTTTCATAGAAAATAGAGGTTGCATGCAAATAGTATTACAGTCATACTATTTGAGTTAATACGGTATCTAACTACATGAATAAACTCAAGTAATAACCAGCAATGAATGCGAATTAAGAGAACATTAAAATTATAGCATATTCTATTACAATATGGTGATTATGATGAACTATAAGCAGTTCATGCATATATACAAATGTAGTGTGACATGAGCAAGGAATTTTATCCAAATGCGAAAAGAAGCAAATATTATATTATATATAACTTGACACAATCGAAACGGTGCACTTCCTCCCCATAAAATATATTATAATATGTATGTATACCTATATCGTATATATTATAGTATAATAATTATGTAAAAAGTAATAATATGTATGCAATGTAATTCTACTATTAAGTAGTATAAGTATGTATGAAAACACAGACATGATTCAATTAAATTGAATTTGTTTACAAAATAATGTCAAAATGCATTATTATTAAAAAATACTACACGCTGGTTAGAGAGGTTTTACTTGAACACCATGTCTATGCATATGAAGAAATAATGCAATACAGTGGATAAAGTATTGAAAACCTACCTTATATATGTATATATATATATAGTGTATAAAAAAATATTAGATACAGATACAATAATCAGCTATGTATATGCTATAACACATATAGTTAAAAGTGAGTGATTAAATCCTTACCTACACATATTATGATATCGTACATAAAACTGCTAACTCAATAAAGAATACGTTACTCATAATAATATAATGTATGAAATAATAAAGAAACTCCAAAATACTTACAAGGAAACAAAATTGAAATGTCAAGAGAACAAGTGTCTATTGATCAATGAAAAGTAATAATAACAAGAATAAAATGAAAATGAATGTTTGAATTTGAGATCTTACAAAAATATCATATGCATTTTTTTCATTAGATTGACATGTACTTAGGAACATGAGAGGATAGATTTGTATATCACATTATTCAAAAATGTATAGCCTGAGGTCACCATGTCGTTTCCCTTGGTTTTCATGGTTGGGAATGAAAAGGGACAGATAAAAGGTATTATTAATTAATTATTATTATGTCGGGAGATGAAGAGGTCCCAAGTCCCAAGCTATATCCCACAAAAGATCATTGGGGAAAAATGCCTTCTCTCATTTCTAGAGGATCCAAAAATTGCTTTTCTTAATATTTTGATCCCTTTTGAACTTCTAGCTACTCTTGAACCAGAAATTAATGACTTGTTTTCTCCTTACTTTCTCCATGATTACAGATGGCGAAAGTGAGGAGAAACAGGGTCATTAGTTTCTTGTTCTATAGAGTATATGACAGAAGGAACACAGTTTTGTTTTCCAAATTTCTTTTTGCTTTGACGATTTCATATATGGGCCTAAAACAACTGACCAATTCCCGACCAAGGGGAGAAAACGTTTATCCTGCTGTCTCCCACGTTTACAACCTTTATGGAGGATAAAAAGCCGTACAGTAAAACCCCGATTATACGAACTAATCCGTTCCAGAAAAGTTCTTTGAAACGGGGTTGAGTAGATTTTTGGCTTAAGACACCCTTTCCGAGCAAGCGGGATCGTTTGAACTTTGAATTTCTTACAAAATAAAAAAACAAAACGAAAAAGTAATTTCAAGTGAAATGTGGTGTCCTTGATTATGGCGGGAAAAGTTAAAATTCCTATAGTAACAGACCCCCGATTCCAAGAACTATTCTTTGAACCGGGGGGTCGTTGAATTGAGGTTTGTATAATGGGGGGTTTACTGTATACTACACACAACCATTATTTGTAACTCGGCATAAAGAGGATATTAATTTTTGTTTTTAATTAAATAATACAATAATATAAATATGATAAGTGTATTGATCGTGATTTATGCGCATGTTGTATTGTTGATTTTTTGCTGTACATTATTATTGTTATCAGCAGATAAGATGATCAATTGCTAATTGCTGAACATCCTCAACTGAATAAAAGTACGTATAGGTAGAATATTTAAATACAAATGCAAATGCACCTTGGACCAAGGCGAAATTCCAGTATACACGTCTCTCTGTACTTGCCTTGATTGTTTTTGAAAAAAATTTCGTTAGTTTATTTACATTACAAATTGATTTTTTTCCAGCAAGCTCTGCTTTATATTTACAAATTTTTGACAAGTGTATCATTGTTTCTCATCAATTCTAATTGATATGAATTATTTAACTTTTTTTTACTTTTCAACCTTTTTTCATCCTTTGTGACTTTGTTAAATAATAATACTCATTATTCTATCGTACAAGTAATAACTTAATTCAAGGTTCGTGGCATAGAAAACGTTGTTCAACTTTAAATGTTTCATTTGGAAATTTTAGCCTTTCTCTAGAAAGTCAATTTGTCACCGGCAAAATCTGAATATATAATATATCATCAATGATGAAATTATTTCATCATATCAAAAAATGCCTTAATTATCAGAACTCGTAATGATTTTAAGGAAGTGAAGTTAGGTTTATACCCTTCTGAATTTTTGCAGCCAATAATTTTGTCTGTGGGTATGTAGTTAGTTGTCAAAAGATGTATGTCTAACTTTGGCAAATCTAATGCTTGAGTTGTTAGCTGCATACCCGTGTGCACTGTTCACTACCGGCTCCTTGAACTAATATGGACAATGAGGGATTGTTGTGTTTGATTGATTGTTTACGATTCTAAAGGCTGCATATTCTTATTTTTGACAATGGTGTAAATTTCCGATTTGATCCATTTCATAGATGAGAATTGTTTTTCTTTTCTAATTCACAAACCTCGAACGTGATCTTCAATTTTTTTCTTTTATTATATTATTTTTGTTTTTTATAATGTAGACTTCAACTATAATATGAGCTTTCACCTACAGAACTACTATTTTGCTTTTGTATTGTTTGTTTTTTTTTCATCAAGTTTTTTCCTCGACCTTAAATAGAGCTTATCTTTTCGATAAATATGTACGTCATCATATATATATATATATATATGTATAAATTATACATACATGAATATTTTAAATATGTATGATGATACTGTTCAGTAGTGATTATGTATGACCTTTTTCTAGTACTTTAGTTTGGTGTACGGGCACAATGCACAATGTATAGTTGTTGTTTTGTTGTTTGTTGTGTACATACTATAAGTATAAGTATGTAAGCATACGGTGAACTTAAATCGATCGTACTTGTGCCTAGTGCCTAAGTATAATATATTTATTTATCCTCTTTTCTCGAAAAAAAATTGTATCAACAGCATAAGATATAAGATTAATGTACAATTTGGTTGAAAGTCATACAACATGTCGCTCATCTTTCTCTCGCGTTCAATATTAATACTACTTATTGTATTGTTGTAAATGTATTAGATATTCCTTTATTAATTAACTTTATAATAATAATAATAATATAATTATAATTTTCCGTTATATGTAATAATAATAATAATAATAATAACTTCCTTAGATATTATTTTCTACAATCTACATTTTTTATTAACATATTTTAAAAAGTATTTTATTCTTTTATTTGTTCATAGCATTATTATTTCATCGCTCTTTTAACTATATGTTGTATGTCCCTTTCTACTCCATGTTTCTCGATCATACATACATACATCATTAATTTTTTTACCCTTCCTTTGTATTAATATTTAAAGCTATTACTCCGTGTCGAATACTATTAATTCACATGTATTTTTGGCATCATACTGAAATGTACGCGTAATTTGTGTGTATCATGTAGTATGTGTCTCACAATAGGCTACAAAAATATTGTTAGTTAATATTGTTGTATTTTTTACATTTTTTCTTCGCAAATTCTTTCATCCCTCTTCTCTTTTTCTTTTGTAGCGCTATATTTTATAATATTCCAGGTTAAATGTACTATATTCTACATATATTTATATATATGTATTTATATACTATATAATATAAGTTTATTCCCTTTTACAAAGATTATTTATGTTTTTCTAAATATTTTTTAATTTAATTTTTTTGGCCTTTCATGGACTAGAGAAACTTTATTTTGCTCTTGAGTAAAACTACAAGCGAGAAACGGGGAATATCCATAAAATTCTTGTCATGTTATCTGATTGTTAGTTTCTTTTACGCACACTTGACTTTTTGTAAATTGTTGATAGTTGCAATAGAGCTGACAATAACTTTACTTAATATTATGGAGTTTCCAATAAAAAAGTGAGATATTGGCATCTAAAAGTGTCCATCAATTTTCCAATTTCTCGCTCATACCTTTACATATTATACTGTATAATTTTTTCATTTTGTAGTTTTTTTCTAAATTTCTACAGTTCATAAAGTAGGCAGAAAAATTACGGGACACTAACTTAATGATTGTAAGTTCGCACGGTCGAATATGGATGCGTTCTTTTTTTATCATGTATACTTGTTTATATACATAATATATATATAGTTATTTGTATGTATATATATATATATATATATATTATAATATTTATTTATTTATAGCATTTATTATTTATACATAATATATAATATATTTTTATAGAGCAAAGTATTCTTCTTGTTTGCAAATTGCAGTTCTTTTTCCTTTCTTCCTTTTCTCTACTCTCTCTCTCTCTCTTTAGTATCAATTATATATAATATAATATATATAATAATATATTTGTTGTAGTATAATAATAATATTAATATTATGGCTTGTAATAAGTTATGTTTTATATAATAATATTTTATATTTTATATAATATTTAGGTATATATAATAAGTTATTATTTCCCTTTGCATAGTAAGAGTAATAATGTTATGTGTATACGGATATATTTATATAATATATGTGTTTGTTGGATGCGTTTCAGTTTTTGTTGTTTTAAAGTTGCTAAAGTTTGATGCAAAAAAGAAAAGAAGTATCGGTCGCGTTTTGGATACCCATGTAAATAGTTAAAAGTTTCAGTATGGCCTAGCCTGATCCTTCGGCCTCTTTAGCTGAACCTTCAACCTTTTCATGCCGATCTGCAAAACCATCAAAATAAGAAATCTCGTGACTCGTCCAATTTTAGTAAGTTACAATAATATTGTAGATTTTTATGATTGAACCCTCACCTGAAAACCATTCATCGCCTGTAAATTAATAAAAGACAAAAGTAAATCAATAAAATTATTGTTAACTTTTTGCAACGTTTGTCTATACAAAACATAAAGTTAAAAGGCCATGAGAGGATATTTTTGACAAAGCTCAAATGATGATGCCACAAGGACACCATAAAGAAGTTTTTGTATTTTCTTTACAATGACAAATTTTGTCAACAAATTGGTATACAAAGAACTATTAGGTTTCTAACCAGAGAAGCAACAACTTATTACTCGTTTCTTTTTTATACTTGCCTTCATTCTTTCTGATTCTTTCGTGCTAATAAATTACGTAGTGCGTTCCGAAATTCATTGCAATCTGTGCCTAAACGAAGAGAAATTCACATTTACATTACACTATTAGTAAGAAGAAGCGAGTATAAAGTTGTACAGAAAAAAACTTGCCAGACGGAGCGTTTTGAATAAAGAATTGTGTAATCGGTACCCAATCAGGACTTGTGTAAAAAGTCGAAAAACTGAAAAACTCTGAATTTTCTTGCTTCGTGACAACACACACAATCACAGCACATGTCGGATTGTGCCAAAAGATGCCATTCAAAAACAAGGAATGGCTAAAATGTTTCACATACCCCACAGTCAAGACCTTGAAACTTGAAACGTGTGAGTATAAACCTTTTTAACATTTCAAGAAATTTCGCAAAGGGCAGAGAATTTCCAGCGAGAAGCAAGTCATGAAGAGGCAAGTTCAGCGTCTTGCGTCTCAAGACAAGTCCTCTCATTCTGAAGGCGTCAATTTGTTTCAATACAAATGGGCATGCTTCATAAAGTTGTAAGGCAAGGGTAATGAAAAAATATATAGTGAGGTTTCGTAATTTCAACTCCTTTTTAGAGATAATAGGCCATTGCAATGACTGTTGGAACGTAATGGAGAGTGTAAAAGATAAGAGAGACATTGATGTCTCATTTCTCATTACTATAATACTGAAGTATACAGATTTACAAATAATATATTATTATGCACAGAAATCAGAAATACATAAATTTAACATTTGGTGTTTAAATCATAGTGGCGTTATGAGCACTAATGCACCTTACACATTAAATACGTAAATACCTGTTCACAACGTTTGTAGAAGTATGTTTCGCGAACTATAGTTTTATTGTTGCGATTTTTATGTAATCGGTATAATCTGCTCATGCCTTTAACTTTATATTTTTTAATCTTAAACCATCGTTTTTACGTTCGATTTCTCTGAAATTCAGGTTTGACTCCCTCGTTTTCCGGGAGAGTCACTTCCCTGGCTTCTGTTACCCCTTGAACCCGTCACCGTCTACTCAAAAATTAAAAATAAAGGATTTTTGAATCTTCGTGCCAAACAGTTTTATCAGTAACACGGTGTGATAAAGCACTTTATGCTGACCATTTTTTTTTTTAAGCAAGTGACCTATCTTCAACCGTTTGACCTGTAGAGCTCACAGAAGTTTTGTTAAAAACTAATTACCATGTAATGTTAATCGCCTCAAAATCATGTGAGCCTAATGATAAGTACCTCCTATATAAAAAATTGGACAGTATGAACTTAATTTTAGGAAAATTTTGCAACCTCTACAGGTCAAACAGTTGAAGATAGAAGGTCACTTCTTTTATGAAAGAAATTTGGCGCATAAATTTAAAAATCCTTCAGTTTGAATTTTCTAGTAGACGATGACAACTTGAAAGGGTCACAGAGAGCAGGGAAGTGAGTGCACCCCAAAACTTCCAATTTCAGGAAGGTCTCCTCTAGCGCTCTACCGAATTTGAGTCAAATTGAATGTAAAAACGTTTACATGGTTTGCATCCCATATCCTTTGCATCACCGTAGTTAAATCATAGTCTCAAATCGGGGAATCGAGTCGTGGAATCGGGAATGAAAAAAATCCCCCGAATGAAATTCCCCGTCTCCCCGATTTGAGACTATGAGTTAAATAGATTGTCATTTTTTATGTAAGAGTAAATTTAATTGAATAATAATTTCTTTATATGTGAGTGAGGCGAAAAGTTGAAAAATACTTTCCTGAATGGCGCTAGACGCGCTCCCCGGGTTGTCAAATGACACAAAACCTAAGCATATATTTAACCTTGTTTCAATTTCATTAAAGCAAAAGCAAGCAATCAGTTCACGAATGTAGCATTTCCAACTTTTAATGATATACATAGCAACTCAATTAAAAAATTGTATTTGTAATATAGATAATGGAAAGCAAATAATAATTGTGGAGAATGGTCAAGAACAAGAAAAGGGAAGCGGGCACATGACGTATGGGTAATAAACAAATGCCCACAAACTCTAATGTACATGTGTAGAAATGTAGATACACACACAAGTTATGCTTTTGTGCCTTCAAAAGGAATCTACCTACGTGCACTGCATTATTATAAAAGTATAATTCATATTATAGTATTTACATATATTTATATAGAGTACAAATTA
>JAQIVE010006048.1:0-12033 GCA_034698285.1 Sminthurinus bimaculatus | reverse complement strand
TTGTATTGGTTATTATGTACATAAACGTACAAAAGCACATGTACTTATTTACTACGCCATTATACAACAAGCTCATTCACAATCAATCTAAAAATTAACACAAATTAAATTAAATATTAAATATGACTGTCTGATGTCTGATGTATGATACGGAAAAGATAAAAGATACTTACACAAATTCCAAGGTTGAAGGCCTTAACAATTTCTAATGCTCCGAATACGATGAAAATTTAAGAAATTATAACTTACAATTAGATAAAAGATTAAAACGGAAACCAAATTGGAGGATTTTTTCGGTATTCCACAATTTTCCTGGCGAAAATGACGAAAAAAATGGAAAATGCAAATTATTTGCAAACGTATATTCAATTTTTCCCTTCCTTGTCAAGGACGTCTAGTCTTCCTCGTGTTTGTGACCTCGAATCTTAATAACAGGTAGATACACCTGTAAAGGGACAAGCAACGATTCACATAATAAATATTATCTGTTATCAAGTTTTTGTTCATTCTGAAAGTCTCTGTCAATATGTATTTATGCGTTTATGTGTGCCGGCCGCTTAAATGGACTTCCGACGAAATTTAATCCAGCAAAAATTCATTGAAAAAAATGCTTCATGATTAGTACTGCACAAAAGTGAAAATTGCATTTTTTAGTATGTATACTTGATATTTGGAAAGTTTCCGTAAAATTGTTGTTGCTGCCTAACGAGGAAAAGAAACGTCCACTGCACAAATAAACTGTTGGTGAGAAGAAAAAGACAAGTCAGGATTTTAACCGCAAAATGTCTTTGACCAATACTTTCCCCGCCTGCCAAGCTAATTTTGTTTGGAAATATACATGCATTATTTTTTATGCCTGTGCAAGCTAAAACCCGTGCACAAGATAACAGTGCAATTTCAAATGCAGCGTATTGTAAGAGAAATGCTGCATGTTATTGATGCAAACGATTTGCACCTGGGTAAACACTAAACACTAAACACCGATGCTGCTTGTTTTGTCAGCAGTCTCGGGGCTATGAGTTATGAGTTTTGCATTAGATGCACAATGTAAACTGGATTGAAGCTAAAGCCTATGTGTATGGTGTATTTCAGAGGTCATTTAGAGATAGAAAGTCACTGTGGAGACAAGTTTGCAGTTTGCAGTACCTGTATTCCGACATTTTAATGGTCAAACCAAAGGATGTCAAAAAAAGTATGTATTTACGTAAGCAATAATATATGAGCTACTTCTTGTTGCTACGAAATTTTGCACTACCAACGCTGTAAGCTTTTTATACGGAACAACGAAATAACATGCAAAATATTACCTAATACTGTTCAAAATTAGACTATCATGACAAAAAATCTGATGGTGTTCTGTAAGATCCAAATAGCACGATTTATTGGGCTTACGAATTCGTAAGCCCAATAAATGAGTATGAGATATCTCTAATTTAAATTAGAGATATCTCATACTCATGTACTACCATTTATATTGACTTAAAGTGTAACAACCAAAACATTCATGAAAATAATAGCATTATTTAAGGCAAGGAGATTTTTTGTGGATCTTATAATTTCAGTCATGGTCAACAAGTAACTAATACCCGAAACATCCCTAAAACCGGATGTCATCAGTTAAACTTGACCCGCAAAATGGGGCTGGTTAAAATAACATAGACAGCACCACCAAAAAGCTAACCAAATTTTCAACAAATTTGATACGTAAATATTTTTAGTTGGCTTTGTAATCGTGCTATCTGTTTTCTGTTAAATCTTACCCTTAAAAAACTACCAACGTATCAAACTGAAAATCAGCTAAAACCAGCTTGTTGAAAGACACTTTTATGTCGAAAAATTTTCGGCTATCGGCTAGTTTTCACCCGCTGCAAGCCATTTTCAGCCTATGCTCATTTTGGCTGGTGTCAGCTATTATTTACTTGTTCCCCATGACTATACTTACATATATTTATATGCTTCCCACTCTCAAGATATATTTAAAATTTTGAGTTTGTTTTTGTTTGTGAAAGAAAATGATTAAAAAATTGACCAACAAATTTCAGTCGGCTGGCATTTTGAAAATTTAAATTAAAAATTAAGATATGTATGTAATCTACAAACAGGGTTTGGAAATAGGACAAAAAATTGTCGTTTCATGTACATTTACAAATACTAGGTTTCTTACTCAGAATAAAAACCGTAATACCTACATATTAGTAATCCAGCAATTGTTACTGATGAAGAGATAACTATAAGAAAAAAAATCTTAAATAAAAGTTATTAAAATAAAACTAGAAAATGAATTTGTGTAAATTATTTTGTAGCTTGTAGCTCAGACCATTTCAAGCGCAAATATCCAGCAAATCAGGTAAAAGCTACAAAATACGAAATTCATAAAAGTTGAAAATAATTATTATCATCTGGTTTAAAAAAAATTCCCGAATAACCTCTTGAAGCATCTTTGAAATGTTGGAAAACAAAAAGGAATAAAATAAAAAATAAAATGAGTAGGAAATCAAATTATCCACTCTGTCAATCACTGTCGGTATCAGAACCAATTTTCATTCTAGGTTTGCAATCCACTTCAGAATCAGTATCACTGTCGACAAAAAATTATGTCACTCAGAAACTGAACGTCAAAGTTGGGAAGTTTTGAAACTTGAAACCTCATCAAAGGCCTGCCTCAGACCTGCAGATAGAAAAAAAGGTTAAACATCACTATCCTGCGTTTTTTATTAACTAACGACGCAATAAAAACAGCACCAGAATTCATATTATGACTTTGATAAATTAAGTACACAATAATTGTAAATATCATGGCTTTCTTAATTACCGCTAGTATATTCGCAAGTAATGAAAATTTTGGGTTTCTTCGGCAGTTGACTGATCTCATACTTTGCGGCAACGGTGAGCATCCGGGTAGGGCAATTTGTTACTTGAACGTTAATAAAGTTGATCGAAAGCTGCTCCAATTCTATACATAAAGAATGCGATACACTATTATTTAGTTGTAATTTATGATAACTAACCCAAATCAAAACTAACTGCGACGAAAGGACAACGCAGGCAAGCCAATGTAAAATCCCGCTCAGTCGGATCGTTGTAAAAATTTGTACAGAGATTCTCTAGATCATGAGGAACAATGTTTGTCAACCGACATTAAAAATGATTGCCTCGTTTGACCTCTGGAGGTCACCAAAGGTCAACATTTGAAACCGATGGGAAAATTTGAAAAAAATCAGGAAGATGTAGAGTTACATGCTGATCTTTTTCTATAACGAAGCCAACCCAGAGCGACCCGTCGTTTGACATCTGGAGGTCATCAAAATTTTTAACATCGAAAAATGACCTCAAGAGGTTGAACGAGGCAATCATTTTTAAAAGGAGTTTAGAAATATTGTTCCTCATGATATAGAGAACCTCTATACAAATTGTTAGCCCGATCCAACAGAGCAGGATTTTACACTGGTTCGCCTGCGCTGTCCTTTGTAAATATTTCTCGATACAACTCCATAAGAAAAAAAACCTACTTACCTTTAAGATTGGAAATGGATGGGTTGACTCTCAATTTCTCCAGCTCTTCCGGTGTAAAAGGGTCCAAATTTGGCGACTCCTTGATCTTGTTCACGGTCTCAGTATCGAATCCCGTGAAGAGGATGTCCAGGTCAGGAAAATTCTTCATGGATGGATCGCATTTGATGTACAAAGTCAACTTTTTCAAGTTTTTTCCAAGTGACCAAAGAGACCGGAACTTGGACTCTGAGTTACAATTCACATGCAGCTTCAACTCTTCGGTATTGGTAAATGTTCTGAAGAGAGCATCAACACCACCATTATCCATGTAACATCCGGTACGATTTACACGCTTGACCGATGGAGCTGTTCCAGTGCTTTCTAGAAGATTTTGTAAAACATCTGTTACCGGTGAACAATCTCCGTTGATCAAACAGTCGATACTAATTTCCTGTAGATTAGGCATCTTCTTGGAAAACCGGAACGAAGGAGAAAATTTCAAGCAAGGAGCCTCATTGGAAGAGTTACAGTCGAACTTCAAATTCATGTGAACGAGTGCAGGCATACAGGGAAACTCGATGAGAGAAAGATAAAAGAGGCATTTGTACATCGTCAACTTTTTGACGGCATTTTGACTGGTCAATAGAAGTTTGCTCAGAACGTTGGTTAAATGAACATTAATATTTGGAACATTACTAAAATTGCTAGGATACATGTAAAACTCTAAGTTTTCAATAGTGATGATCTTGCAATCTGACAACTTTCCCATATCCGTCAATCCCTTTTCATTGTATGGTTCTAGGACCATGGATGAAATGATAAGTAAGCGTCCATCCTGCTCTCTCTTTGACATTGCACAGATTATAACCTCGATGATTGTTCTGTTCTCGTAAAGATACTTGTCGTCAAAGTCCAAATACTTGAGGCTAGGCAAACTATTCACGAGGTTGAGTAACAACTTGGCTTGGTCATTGATCAATTTATTGCGCTTGCGAACCGACGCGTCATCTGTATCAATCATTTTTAGCCTGAGTGATTTCACTTGCTGTTCAAGAACTCCCGAAGATTTCCACAGTTTCAAGTCACCAATAGTTTCCACATAGATATTCTGAATTGATTTGTGTGACAGAAAGAGTTTAAACTTGTCCATTATCGTGTTCCTTGTTGACGATCCTCCAGCTTGGAGTTCTTGTGGGATCTTGACATAACATTTGGTGAACAGACTCTTGGCTCCTTCAATGCTCCATAATGGATTTACTTGACGAGCTGCTTTTATTGAGTTCGCATCCAGAAAGGAAAATATTTTTTCAAGAATCTACAAGCAAAACATTTTTTCAATCAATACAGGTGACAGTCGCATATTGAAAGTCCTTAGTTCATGCATTTTATATTATCTAATTTTAAAGTTTTGTACTACCTGACAGCAATGTGCATAATATACTGGGTATTCTAGATTAGGTGTTTATGATCATAAGTACACATTAAAAATTGTGTCGCTTTAGTAATTAGTCATCACGAATAAAATACTTACATGCCCCATTTTGAGAGGGTCCGTCTCTTGCTTCCGAATTTTGGCCACGGCATTTTGAGTTTTACTTCTAGTCTCCATACTATGCGTTAGAATTGAATTTACCTATAAAATTGACAATATATACAATATTAAATAAATGAATGATGTACTATGTATTTTAAAAACGTGGAGACCATTTGGGTAAGTAAGTATTGTCGAGTATAAAAATACTACGTAATTGCAAATAAAGAAAGACTGTATAATATAAAATACATAGAGCCTTTTTTTATTTGCATATTTCATGTTGGTACTCGGCAATAGGTATTTTTCCATAAAAAATTGTAAATTGGAAAGTAAAAAGCCTAAAGAAAAAGTCTGCACATTCATTTCACATAGACTCAAAGATTCTATGTGTCTATGTAAGGCTAACTAAATTTCTCAGCTTAAATAGAAAGAGAGGAAAAATTAGCACTCCATTTCACAGCAATATTGAAACATTGAAAAACTACAAATTGGAATGTGTGTTAACTTTGAACTTACATCATTATTTCGCTTCCTCCTCTTCCTCTTAGTGACCGGTTGACGACTATCCATGATTGTTGATGGGAATGATGATGATGACATATGTTTAAATCAATCTTTTACTGTGTTTATTAACAGCAATCAGTTCGAAGGAAAATTATTAAATGTTACACTCGAAAACCAAGACTAACAATAAGAAACCAAAGACGTTCAACTTTAAACTCAAATTAACCAATCGTACAATAATACAATTATGAAGTTGGAGAACTTAACAATTTCCTATATATTGTGTGAATGAGGACAATTAACAATATTACTGCTTACAATTAGATTAAAAGATTGAAACGTCCTAAAACAGAAACCATATTACTTATTTGCAAAAATACTTTCAACTTTTGATTTTTGATATTTACCAATTTTGCGAATTTGCAAAATGAGAGCAATATTCAATTTTTTCCCATACTGGCAAGGACGTCAGGTCTTTCTCGGGTTTGTATCACATGAACAAGAATTTGTCTGCAGATTCTGCTCTTGTTCATAAATAAATAAAAAATTATTCTTCATTTAATTTTAATGCGATAAAAATAAATAAATGCTTAAACCCCCGTATTTTTGATAAATTAAAATTTTGTTACAGTCACGAGTCGATTTTCAGATAAATTCATTACGTAGTTAAATTACCTTGAGTAGTCATATAAGAGTAGGTTGCATTGTTTAAACAGAAATGGAGTTCACATTCGCCCGCAAGTTGGGTTTCTCAATTAAATATAAAATTCATAGTTGCGTGACTGGACAGTCAAATTTCCATTTTGTGATTAAATGTAGCTCAAAAAGTCAAAGACGTAAAAACGTGTCTACAAATTTTGCCTGAGGATGGAAGATGGAAAAAATGAAGGATGAAGAAATAACTTGAAGTCAGTTTGGCAAAGAACCTTAAAAAACGTCAAGGTGCACAATTTTTGAAACCTAGTAGAAATTAAGGTCAAGTTACATTGTAGGTAGTTTGGCAAACTGCTGAAATTAATGTCTTTTTACTTGATAGGGCATTAGTTTTTTCTTCGTTGTAGGTTTAAAATTTTCAGTTGCATGACCTTTCGTAAATTGTCGAAGTATCATGGCCTCCCATTTCGTAAATTGTTTTAAATGCGTGACTTCCCATTTCTGGATTTGAATGCGAGAATGGAATGCGAATGTAAAGAATCGCGACGCTGCATTTACTTTCAAGCGCTCGAATATCCGGCCGATGACGGATAATCGAGCTTCAAATTTTAGATGTTTGTGACCCCGTGATCTCTAGAGGTCAACTTGGGCAACATGAGATTTCCATGGAAATGACTTTCAGGTACATTATACTTATAGGCAAACAGATGGATTTTGTTTTTAAACTTTACTTGCAAGCTTCCATCAATTTTATCTACTGCATTAACTTGATATAATTATGTGATTTTGTTTTACTGCTGTTGAGATTGGCACATTTGTTATGCGATGTGATGCAATTTCCGGCCCCAGAAACAATCCGTTGATTTTTAGGGCACTTTATAGTCATGGCCGAAACCGCAATCTTTGTTCTTGTACGTATTGTCTCATCCCGTACAAAATAGTTGTAACAAATTTAGCTGAAAATTTCTTCCCAAAATTCGCCCATTATCCGGCTGAAACCATGAGAATTCTGTTACTAATTTCCTGTTAGTTGAAAGAATTCTGCGAATTTCAGCGGAATCCTGTTACTTTTCGACCGAAAAACTGGGGTAATATTTTGGTGGGTCGAATTCTCAACAGAGTTCGACCGGAAATTTGTGTTACCGGGATTAAAAAATACACGTAATACGCTTCGTTCTAACGCTCACTTCTGTTTGTCTGGCTACTTTTGTCAGCACTTTACATATTAAAACTTGTTGTTTCCTGTCCGAGGCCATGACGTACAACCCAATACTGAAGAACAATGTATGAACTTTGAGCTTTAAAGTTTTGGGAGAAAGCTGTTTTGATTTTATGTATGTGCATTACAAAAAGACTTTTCCTTAAATTGTTCCATAGCCAAAGCAGCCAGGTTCTGTCTAGAATCTGAGACATTATGAAAAAAATTAACATTTTGGCCAAGCGTCTACGAGGATTTTTGGCTGAGATCAAAATTTCCACTAGAAATACCTCAAGGTTCGTGACTCAAAAAGTACTCGATTTAAAAAACGACCTGAAAAAACGGACGACTATTCGATGGTACTCGAGAAAGGTAACCAATTTTGCATATCATATCGGGGCGTTCAACTACTATTATAAGAGGCAGGATGATGGGTTGTTGTCCGAGGAACTGCAGGATGGAACTATTTGGGGAAGACGACGGTGGCTCCTGATGAACTTGATCTTCATGGTTCGATCTGGCATCCTCTTTCGTTATTTGTTGTATTCCGATGTCTGTGGCTTGGAAGAGCGGCCAAACAAATTTGAAAAGTATTTGCTGGTAGCAGCAGTATTTCCTTTATTTCTCTCATACTTTATCGTTTTCATCAACATTTTGTGGAAGCCCAAAGCCCTGGTGGAGATGGTCAACCGGATTCACAAATTTAAGAGCGGCTTTGAAGGTATTCACGAGTATTTACATTCATATGTAGCGCATCTTTGAGGTTTGAGCAAAAAAATTATTAGTATCCGTAGAATAAAAATCTTGTGAACAAAGTCTCAGGACATTTTGACACGTTTTTGGTCGGAAATGTTTATCTCAAGTTTGATCAACGTTTGATGTGATTTTGATGAAATGTAATGAAAATCTTATCAATTTTTCATGGGATTTGGCAACATTTTTCTTGGACTGTTCTTATTAGTGCCCTTAGAAAAAAAATCTTATTAAGGCTCATATATTTTGACAAGATTGACAGTTTTTGATGAGATTTGACCGAATTCGTGTCAAAATTTGATGAGATTTTATGACAAGATTTTTTTCTAAGGGTGTACAGTAAACCCTCTATTTAGTCATTCGAATTTGGTCAAAAATCTTATCGATTTTGATGTATTTCTTTTGGAATTGATTAGACCAATTTTGTGGCCGCGTTAGTGTTTTGCACGGATTTTCTCGGGATCGAAATGTGCTCTTCTTTACGATTATTGCCGTAGTTCCCATGTTTTTGGCCCTGGCAATTTGGTTTTGTGTGTACCAGCTGAGAATTCCAGCGTCAATTTTCCCCCTGCAATCCATACTATGGTGTGGTGAATCGGATACTAGTAATAGCCCCTTAACGATGTTATTTATGTCCATGGATTCGTTCTTCATTCTCTTTTTTGGCGCCTATATTGAAGCATTTATGGTATCCTGTCACCTGACCTGCTTCTACTATATCTGTGTCGGCAAAGTCTGGAGGTTAGTGTCAAAAACGGGAAAAATTAGTAATTTTAGTTTTTTTTGTTGAACTCCAATGAGCTTAAATTTTACAATAGTTACATTGGGAATTTTCTATTTCAGCGAAATCAAAGGTCGGGACGAGGAACTTGTTGAGGTGTATCAGCAGGTTGTCCTCCTGTTGCATTCGGTCGACGATTTTTTTAACCCGGTAATAATGACCACTTTCCCTATCTTGGCGATGACCGCCGTTGTTTTCTGTAACTTTGCGGTGATTCACCACAGTGGGGACTTGGAAATGCAAGACTTGTTTCAAATGGCGGTGCTTGGCTACAGCTCAGCCTGCGTCACTTGGTTGTATTTTATGGGTCTTCGGTCCGCCGAGAGTATCTTTCAAAAGTCCAACTTGTTTTTAGGCCGGGTAAGAGCTCAGGTGCCCATTTGTCTCAAGAGTTACGGGGCCCAGATGCTTCGGGCGAGGGTCAAAAGTTATCAACCTCTAAGACTCAACATGGGCGATTTTTATTACGTGGACGACGGCCAATCTCTACAGTTTCTGTTGAATATTCTGGATAACACGGTCACGGCATTGGTGATGATTCCAAGTTGGACAATTTAGCTCCTCCTATGATGATGACTTGCTTCTCTAATATTACTTAAATAATACGTCAAAAATACTTTTGGATTTCATTCAGAAGATGGTTTCAACTTGTTTTTAGTGCTAATCGTACTAGTCCTTTCAATCTTAAATGAACTTGATATCTTTTATTTTACTTGTTCAATATTTTCAATTAAAATAAGGATTAATTGGTTTTTGGCATTAGAAAGTTGTTTTTGGGCATTAGATATCATTCGAAAATTATTGTTGTTTCTGGGCATTAAATTTTAGAACAACTTGAAAAGTTGTTTTTAGGCATTAGAGAGAAAAAACGTTGTTTTTTGGCACTAGGAAAAAAATATAAAATTATAAATTAGTCAACAAGATTCGTTGTAGTCGGTGAGTACGAATCAAATGCATACCAGTATCAAAAATATTGGCCGAATTTGGGTTGGTTTTATTGTACCTGAATTCTCGACGGATTTTTGGTCGGATTATCCTGCAGAATTCGGACTTTAATTGAGCCTTTGGAGTTGGAACGGGAAGTTTATTTGGTGGACGTTTTATTCACTATTTGGTTTTGAGTTGCCGGAGGTCCTTGAGATTGGGTGTCCAACGACAATTCTGGAGCGACTTTTTTTCACAGCCTGACTTGGGACTTGAGATTGCTTCGATGCTGAATCTGCTGGTCGGTCTCGTGCCACTAGGTCAACAAAACCAGCCAAGTAAACACGGGGTCGTCAAAAAATGATCGCCCCAGCATTGTCGTTGTCAAGTAGTAAAATTGCACCCAATGGTGTTCTTGATTTTTACTCACCGACTAAAACGACTAATTTAAACTGTTTGTATTTTTGTCCTAATGACAAATAACAACGTTTTTTCTCGCTAATGCCTAAAAAGTTGATGCAAATGTAATGCCCAGAAACAACAATAATTTTCGACTGAATTCTAATGCCCAAAAACAACACAGCCATAATATAATTGCTAAATTACACTGTGCGTATGAACATTACATAATAATATGTACATATTATTATGTAGGTGTTGTGTATAGTATGAATGAGGACTCCACGTGTATGACCCTTTGTTATTGTCCACAGGTTTGCCACCGGTGATTCCTAATACCTGCTAACGTAATTCACTAAATTATTACCGATTTTCGCGTTTTCTCGGTATAAATGCTCATAGATCTCCACCACTGCTGTATTGTATTTCTATACCAAACTTTCCATACGTATACATACAAAAATGTGTGGCAAAGGCAACGGTAGTTGCAGGAAAATTTTAAAAAATTAAGTACTCCTACATTTAGCATGTAAACCGGTGCTCCCGAGTCGGAGCGCAATGTAAGATACCTGAGTCGAAACAGTCATAGACAAAGGAGTATTCAATCACTTTAAAGTAAAAATTCACAACCGAATGTTTTTCATGTTGCTTTAAACTTTAAACATACTTTATCTTAATGAAAACAATTTTTATTGCATGTTAGCATGTACATTTAAGACGTAAGAGGTAAAAATGAGATTATTTCAAGGGAACTGTCTATTTTTTACATTTTCAGCGATAAAACTGACGAAATATTTTTAATGGAGATAAAGTCTTATAGCCTTAACAGCTTTCCATGAAATTCAGAAAAACGTGATGACAAAAAATAAAGGTAAAGCTCTGGAGCTTTCTTGCAAAACAGGGAGCATTTACAGCTCATTTATCAAAACTTTAGGGGAGAAACAGCAAAAGAGAGAAATGCAAGTTTCTACAGATTGGCTTTATAGCTACATACTGGTTTGTCTCCGTCCTTTCTTTCTTCCGCTTTCTCTGCTTCTCTCGCTTCTGCTTTCTCTCTGTTTCTACATCTTGCTCTTGCTCTCGCTTCATCTTTCGCTCCGCTCTTTCTTCTCTCGGCATTTTGTGCTAACCACGAGCATCTCCGATCAATCCTGTATGACGTTGAGCAGCTTTTTACTCCCCCGCCAAAGATGTAGAAACGAAACTAGTCGTCCTTGTAGAATAAGCGGGTGCCTGCAACTTTCTCCAAGTCAAAGAAAGAGAAAGTCCAAAACTTTCTTTGCCCTTTATTTTGTGTAAAGTCATGGAAAGTCAAGAAGTGACCTGAATCGACAAATAATTGATAAAGTATATTTTAATTTTAGTAGCTCCCCAATGCTGTAAAGTGAAATAGTGTACATACTACAAACTATGGATAGAGTAAGCAAAAGTTCACAGACTTAGACGGTGGATGTTTGTGCCAACACCAGAAGGACGGAAAATTCCCTGCTCAACTCATTTTCATGTACCTGTGGACCATTGTCGAGCCTCAGTTAAATAACGATGGAAAATTCAGACACGTCAAATTGTCCGATAACCAAAGTTCTTGGAATTCATTTGGTAAATTTAAAATTAATTCTTTCCTACCCGTACAAAAAAATAAAAAAAATGTATCAGAAATGTTTATTTTTTACTACTTTGTACTAAAACTACAGATATTAAAGAAGATATTGGAAAACTTGGCGACCTGTGACCTGCTGACCTGCCGTCTCGTCAACTCCTCCTGGAATTCTCTTTTTACAAATTTCCTGCTTG
>JAQIVE010006047.1:0-12034 GCA_034698285.1 Sminthurinus bimaculatus | reverse complement strand
GGGGTGGTCTGAAATTCATATGGTGTCCGGGTGGTGGGGGAGGGCCTGGTCTAAAATGTGGCGGAGGGGGTGGTCCTTGTTGAACGGGTTGTCTGGGCTGTTGTTGGGGTAAATTATTGGTGTTTGTGGGTAGTTGAACAGGGGCCATTGGTGGTCCAACGGGTTGTTCTTGATCGATCAGCTCGAGTGACTCGTCTTCCTCCTCCTCGGACTCTGATTTCTGGGGTTGACCTGGTAGGGATGATGGAGTTATAGGTCCTGGAGTTGAGGAAGAAGGCAAAATGTTTCCTGTGGGCACTAATGAATTTTGTCCAGCTGGGATTCCACTGCTTGGAGTGTTTTCTAATAAAATTCCATTGGGATTTTGAAGGAGGATCTGATTGGGATGGTGAACAACTTCCGTGTTAATTGAAAAAGAGGTTTCTGGTTCGTCAAGGTTTTGAAGGAGAACAGGTGAAACTGTAGAGGAAGAAGAAACGGGAGCAGCGGGGGTAGTTGTTGTGGTAGATGTCACGGTTGTTTCTTCAGTTTTTACGACGGTGGGTGTAGTAGTAGTAGTACTGCTACTAGTGGTTTGTACCACAGGGGTTGTCGTCGTCGTCACAGTTTGTTGTTGTTGGGGAACAGTTGATTGAGGCTGGACGGGGGGTTGATTTGGATATTGTTGTTGTTGTTGTGGGTTGTTATTGAATGGAGGTGGATGTCCATGTGGGTAAAACTGTTGACCAGGATGTTGTGGGTGTTGTTGTTGTCCATAAAATGGTGGCGGGGCTCCTCCTTGGGGTCCTTGATGCCCAGGGGGTGGTGGTGGTGGATAATACCCCTGATTGTACTGATAATACGGATTGTAACCATAGCCATTATTGTTATTTCCAAAGGAGTTTGGAGGTCCGGGTTGACCTGACATTTGTTGAGGGGGTTGTTGTGGGTAGTATGGTGGATAGTGGTAAGGGGGTGGTCTTTGACCCGGCATCATGGCCCCATTTACAATTCCTACAGGCTCTTCATAGTCGTCATAATACTCAGACTCCGTCGCACTGTTCTCAGCTCCCAATGGGGATTCAGTAGCCAATTGCTGGTTTTGGTTTTGTGGCTGATTATTTATGTTGTTATTGTTGTTGACTGGTGTTGAAACTTGTTGCTCTTGTGACTGTGGTTTGTTTGACCCTTGAACTTGACCAGTTGGCAAGAGGGAGGACTCTGGGATATTATTATTGTTGTTGGTGTTTGGTTGAACGGCGGGTTGGTTGATGGCGTGTTCCGCACTGAAATGTTCAACAGTCTCCACGGGCACATTAACGATCGATGGGATGAATTGACCCTGCTCATTCTGCTTGTTGACGGTGTTTGGAGTCAGAGCCTCTGTCACGATTCCAACGGGATTCAAGTTGACATAGGAATTGGTGGTTGGATTATAAGAGGGTGAGGGTGCAGCGGTGGTTGTGGTGGTGGTGATCGGCGCGGCTGTCGTACTAGTAGTTGGAGCTCCAGTGGTAGAGGTTCGTTGGAAATTGAGGAGCTCAAAAGGCAAGTATGGATCATACGTAGAGGTTGGCGCGGGTGCCGGCTCGGTGGCACTACTACTACTTGCTGTCGTCGTTGGCGCCGGAGTTGTTGTGCTGGTGGTTGTGGTGGTAGTAGTAGTCGTTGTAGTTGTCGTCGTTGGCTCAGTAGTTGGGCTTGGTGTAATGATGGTGGTTGTGGGTGGACTGGGAGTCGCATTTGCGGTTGGACTGGAACTTGGCTTGAGAAAGTCGGAGGCCTGAGGGATTTTGGGGTAGAAACTGGGGAGTCGGGGTGGTGCGAGGGTCGTGGTTCGATTACCCTTGTAGAAAGTGGGTCGCTTGTTGTTGAACTTTTGGTTGATGAGCGGTCGACGGTTTTGACCCTGAAGCTTGGTCGTCGAGTAGGAGTGGATGATGATGGGCATGGGCTTCTTCTTCTTGACCCCACCTAGGGCTTCTGTGGAATTGTCCGTGACTTCGTTGGAGGCCGCTGAAGACTTTTTCGGGTTGTACGTAATGTCTCCGGTGTTTGGATCCTGTTTGAATTTGAGAAACAATTTGTACACACAATTAAATTACATGACACAAAAATTAGAAAATAAAAGATTTTTTTAATCATGTTCCGTTTTTCACCTTGTCCAAGTAAAAAGGACTTCCGTCCATTCCAAAAATGCCGGGCATTCTATATCCAGATGAACTTCGTCGGATTCTCAAGAAAACGGGCTCCAGAGAATTAAACAGTCTCTTATTCACCTCACTCGCCAAGGGGATGAAACTTCGCTGACTTGGCTCTGTCTTGAATCCGGTGGTTAATTTCACTTGAATCGACTCTGGTTTGTCCCCATCGTCCTCTGGCTTGTTCCTTGGGCGTCCAGTGAGAAAGGTGACCTCATCGTTTCTCCTCGTTTGATTCTTCTTCACCTTGATGCGTCGTCGTCGGGCCTGCTGCTGTTGTTGCTGTTGGGGTTGTTGAGGCTTGGGCGAAGAGGTGGGTGCATAAGTGTTCATGGGATAGTAGTGAGGATACATGGGTTGTTGAAGAGCGGGGTTGGGGAATCCTCCTCCTACGCCTCCTCCTCCCATGGGTCTGGGCACGCCTGGTGGGTGAGGGGCCCGGGAAAACATGGTTGAAATCCTCTTGAGATAATTGTTCAAGTTGAGACTGAGGAGCTGATTACTGGGCTGGTGGGGATGAGGTCGGGGTTGGTAAGCATATTGATTTGGGGGATAATAACTGGGCTGTTGAACGGAGCCTTGGGCCACGGGCTGTTGTTGTGACCCTTGAGCTGGAGCCTGGGGTTGTCCAGGTTGTTGTTGCTGTTGTACAGGAGCTGGGCCAGTTTGTCCGGGGGCGGTAGCCGGTGTTTGTGTTTGTTGTGCAGAACTTTGACTTTGACCTGGAGCCTGACCTTGTTGAGGTAGGGCTTGAGGTTGGATTTGTCCAGGGTAAGGTTGTGGTTGGTGATAAGCGGGATTTGGGTTGGGTCGTTGAGGTCTCTGTCTAAAAAGATTGGCGAGCCGAGTGAAGGGACTTTGACTTTGTTGAGGAGGTCCTTGGATCAATTGTTGTTGGTAGGGCTGCTGCTGTGAGTATTTAATCGCATCTTGTTGAGTTTCCCCGGAAGCTACTTGAGCCGGAGTTTGAGTTTGTTCCCCAGAGGATGTGAGTGAAATTGAGTTGCTACTGGCGGCAGCTTGTTGCTGTGCTTGTTGTTGGGCTTGCTGCTGAGCGGCGTGTTGCTGTTGTTGCTGCTGTTGTTGTTGAAGGTGGTGCATAGCATGAGGTGGAGGAGGTCTGGGGCGATTTTTCTTAAACAGACTCAATATCGGCTTCCTCTTTCTCGGAGGCGGGGGTGGAGAATCCGTCGTTATGGAGACAAACTGAGCGTCTGTCGCATAGACGGGCTTGAAGCCATGGACAATGTCGGCAGGCGGCTGGAAACCCTCCGCACTACTGTTGTGGGG
Source organism: Sminthurinus bimaculatus (assembly GCA_034698285.1). Classification (NCBI taxonomy): domain Eukaryota; kingdom Metazoa; phylum Arthropoda; class Collembola; order Symphypleona; family Katiannidae; genus Sminthurinus; species Sminthurinus bimaculatus. The sequence continues at coordinate 8,564 of JAQIVE010006047.1, read as the reverse complement.
TGGATAGGACACATTTGTCGGGGGGATGAAGTCTGTGTTGGCGATCAAAACGTCGGACTCTTTGAAAGATGTGTAGTTTTGACAGGTGGCCGGCCTCAGGGTCAACAAGGACCAGCAGAGCAAGGCAGAGAAGACAAGGGAACTTTTGAATAGTGAAGACGACATTTCTAATATAACAGGGGAAAAATTGACAGTTAAATGAATTGCAAGTACACAAATGAAATCAAAATGAAGAATGAGCCATCAATAATTGAAGGGAAAAAAATTAAAGAAAAAAGCGCTCATCATTAATTCAATGATTGGTTAACGAGATTCAATTATGTGCATTAGGAAAAAATCGGCTTTTGGTTTAACGTGAGCTTTTTTCCCTTGTGCATGCATACAAACAGAAAAAAAAGGAAAACTTGTGTGTGTGTGTGTGTGTGTGCGCATTTATGTGTGTTTATTTTCTTTTTCTGAGAAATTCGCAAAAAGACACTTTAATATAACGAAACTTATAATATTTTCAAACTTTAAATGTCCTTTTACACGACGCTCAGCATAATACACACACATAAAAAATATACATAGGTACATACATAAACACTATCTTTAAATCATTAAATTTGTCCACGATCCACGCGCGAGAGTTTCTCCTCTATTCCAATTCCAATTTCTTTTTCCTTTTTCTGTCGTGTCTCGTGTATTTCGTGTGTGCTCAAGTACCTACCTATACTTGTATTTTGTACTGAATTGCTGAAAAAATGTTGAGCTAAAAAACTAAATCTCATCATTCGTTCATTGTAGTTATCGTTATTTATCGTTGAGGTTTCCGTTGTCATCCATTCATTTAGATATTTACCATCACTGTACTTACTGATCGTACAAATTATTTATATTTAGTTGGACTCACAAGGAAAATTAGGTACAAAGTCGTGTGCTTCTTGTCAACGCTGACATTTCTATTTAAGACTCACAAATAAACGGCATAAAGAGAGAAATAAATATAATTTCGAGTATCATCTTCATCTGCATTCTCTTTTTCTATGTATGTAGTATGTATACAATAAAGAGGATTTTGCTCCTGTTGCATTCATTCATACAAAGACTTGTTCCTCTTATTCTTGTAGTTTTTACTACTCACTTTGCTCCCGGCAGTTTTATCTTGAGTACATTGCATCTTGCATTGTATTTGTATTTTTGTATAAAATATTTTATTGTATTTATGTATCGTGCGCTACTGACAGTCTATACATGCATATAGATTACCAACTGCATGACTGTTCTGTGCCACATCTTTTTTCTTTCTATTCGTCTGCTATTCACCATTTTATTTTATGTGCATTCATTATAATACCATAAAAATAAGTTTCATGTTTGCAATTTTTCAAATCTCAAAATCCTTTTATTCATTATCTGAGGAAAATACCTTCATTTTGAATGAATATAACTATATGCATGTATGTATGTATTGTATACCATGAGTAAAGAATAGTGTGACTGCAGTTTTAATCGTTATAGTACATATTTAAAACTCAGGATTTTCCCATTAACATTGAAAGTTGAAAGGAGGTATAAAGTAGGATTCAGTGTTGAGAATCTCACTCCTTGTGCACAAAATTATGACAACAGTCCGAAGTGTAAGCTGCATAAGTACAGCATGAATCAAATATACATAAATTCACTGTAAACTTGAGATATATTTACAACAAAATGCACACGGTTTACATTATACTTACATACATAATACATACATATGCTTTAGTACCAATTTGATTGTCTATAAAAAAATTTCCAAGTCTCTACTTTACCATGATAATTAATAATTAGTTTACCTAGTCTAATGATTTTACACAAAAAAAACAAATGGTCGCATAAAATGAACCTACTGAACGAAAAATCCACATAATGTGCAATATAGTATATTGCACATATCTTAGTTAGTATAAGGAAAAAAGTCTATAGTTTTTTATGTGGAAAGTTGTTGGTCATTAGACCAATCCGTACGGTTTTTGTTTTTTGCACACATGATGTGTGTAGTGTGTATACTGTATACACATGAAAACCATGTAAGAAGTAATTCAGGAAAATGTACCAATGGAAAACGAAATTGCAAACAAAAAATAAGGAGGAAAAGAAGGAAAGTTTATGTTCAAGTTTCATTCCTTCTCTCTCTATGAATTTAGAGTTTAAGGCCATATTGTGGTGGACTGACTGACAGTTTTCCAACACTTAAAATCCCATCAAATTTTTTATGGCTGTCAATTATCAATGAAATCGTCTACTCACTATTCACGGGAAAATGGACAGATCTATGACAGTGAGTAAGTAAGTAACAATAACAAATACACACACGTGTAACTCATCGGATCTACTGTATCTAACATGTATCATACGCTATGAAAAGTCAAAGTAATGAGAGTCGTATAAATTTTACAGCTTTTCCACTAACACAAAATTTCTGGTAAAAGGATCCTTCCTTTTTACATGCAAAAGTTGTAGGTACAAGTAAGTATATGCTTAAGCAATCCGAGAAAACAAAACAAGACAAACTTTCTAGGTATTTTGCTGGAAGAACATGAAACGATATTATGCATAGTGTATTTGACGAATTTTCTGAAGACGGACAGTAAAAAATATGCATGTATTACATACTTTTTAATTTCTTAATAAATGAATGAAAGGAAAATATTCTGAATTGTCAATTGTAACTACTGCTTTTTCTTACGGCTCAGTGCCTGTCGTCGGGCTTGGGATTTGGCAACATTTAAAATGAAATATTACCATTACCGGTTTCTCAAGTTTTAAAAGTCGTGTTCAATCTAATCTACAAATATCATCGTGAGCATCATCCGCATTGAATCATCATAATACGATATAATATAGCAAACCTTGACACTACTTTTTTTTTACATAACGTGAATAAACAATGTGCATCTTGCAGTCTAATTATTGTTGCGCAATGAACTTGTATTGTATTATTATAAGTATACCAATAAGCATATAAATTGTCACATTAAACCCACTAATAAGCTGGCTGACAATAAAGCTAAATCTATCTAGCCAAGACTTAAAAAATGAAAAGACTATTTGAAAGAGGCACACATTGGTAATTTATGAATGGAGTAAAATGAAAATTAATGATTTAAGACTTGAGCGTGATTTAGGATTTTCAGGATATTATCAGCTTCAAAACCTACTGCTTTTGCTAGTTGTTAAAAGGCAACAACAAGGATGAAAAGTGTATGGAATAGAATGGCTGGTGCTGAGAGAAAACCGTAGGTGATTGAGGACTTGGAAAATAGTTCAAGAATGTAATGTGTGTAGGAAATGCCAAATGCCCTAGTCACCTATACACAATAACGTAACGGATTCCATTTACAATGACCTACGTGAATCAAACGGCAAAAACAAGTTTTTTCTTCTCTCTCTCTCTATCTCCAACACCACCGCCGTCCTACTCGACGTCCTTATCCTCATCGAGCGAGAGCTAGAGATCTTCATCTCGTTATTCTCATGTCTCTCCTGTATTAAGTCTAGTATGTGCCACCTTATAAAATATGTAATGCATACATACATGCATACATACATACATTGTGATAATGACGATACTGATGATGTGTATTATTTTGCTTGGGCATTGGTTTGATTACAGATATTCCATATTACTCAAGACTCTTTGTCTATTCTTTACTTTATAGTTTAGTCCGTACAGCGATTCACACACTTTTGACTTTGACTCATCTCAACTCATCCTCAAGCCCTCGTCGTCTTTTATGTCCTTAGTAATTTGTCAAATTTGAGACAGACTTGTATCCCATATAAAATGTACAGGAGTTGATGAGGCGAGTCAACAACATTAAACCCAGGCCCAGGCTTTTATTTTCTGTTTCAGATTAATGAGCCAGTTTGAATATATATTGTAGATTGGAGCTTTATAGTTTTTTTCCTTTTGCATCCCCGTTTTTTTCCTTTTATTTCTTTTTTATTTACTTTTGATACTTAAATTCACTTTAAATTACAAACGATACGAGACACACTAAAAAATCAGCAATTTGGCACACGCGAGAAACAAGAGCACACTTATTCTTTCATAGCCAATCATCAGTAGTGTAATCAGCAAATCACTATAAAACTCGATGTGTTTTTGCTTGTGGATCATGGACAATCTTTATAGCCTTTTTGTTTCGGAGGAAAGAAAAGGTAGAGAAATAAACACACAAACACACATATGCACAAACAAATTGAACCAAATTGGGAGATACTCCACTTATAATAAAAATCCGATAAAAACAAACAAAACGATAGCAAGTAGGACAAGGTGATACACCGATAGATAAAAAATGTCTGTAATTTCACGAAACTTACTGAAAAGAAGACACGCACAAAAAGGGGAAAAAGTGAGCGAAGAATCACTCAAATCACTCAATCACTTTTCCTTCCTTCCGCTGCTATGATTAGTATTATTATTGCAACTACTTAATTAACTTAAAAAAATGAAATATATTTTTTACAAAAAATGGCGACAGAGCGCCAGGTAAAATGTCCGGTCTGTAGTATCCGGTGTCTGATGGACACACTGAGGTGACCCAAGTCTCTCTCGTGTCGTTCTTGTCTCTCTAGTTAGGAGAGAGAAAGAGAGGGAGAGAGAGAGAGAGAGATTAAAAGAACAATAATACTAAGATGCCAGCAGGCAGCGGGGAAGGAGTTGCTGCGACTGACGAGGACGAGGAAAAGCGATTCAGATTCACGAGTTCGTCTGTAGTCTACACTTGTGTACGTTTAGTGTGTGCTGTCTTACATATTATGTCGTATTGTTGGTGCCTGTGTTGTCCTTTGAAAAGTTGAGTTCACTTGAACGACTGGTTTCTTCCCTCTCTCTCTCTACCTTTTCTTACATATACAGAATAAGTGAAGAAGTATCTCTGTCTTCTTCTTCTTCTTGGTCTTCTTGGGCTGTTGAAAAAAGTCTTAGGTATCTTACTCATGCATGTATGTATAGCTGAGTTTTGAGTACAGCTTGAATTGAATCAAATTGAAACCCCCATTTTTGATGCTGATGGCATAATACTGATACTGATACATAATACCTAACACAAATAATGCGACTCACTAATATTGCTGTTGTTTTCTGTTATGCATGCATGTATATTGTATATGCAAATGCAAAGTAAAGTCTGAGAGTAAAGCATTATAAAATCTTTTGGTAAAATTCATCCATCTTTTACCATCATAATATGTATAATATATATGTACTGTATACACGTATTTTGTCTATCATTCCTATCTAGCTGTTGTTTTACAATAATACTTGATAGTTTGTTCCTTAATGTTTCTAATGGCTGATGGTCAAAAGAGAGTTTATTCAGTCATCAAATATTTGCAAAAACCTCGGGTACAATATTTCGTACACAGAAAGTACATATTCAGAAAGCATACAATATAATACGAGAGGACAGGATAAACCTTACCTTTTTCATCCTCTCGAACCTCCTATAATAGTTTTAAATACCCATCCTTGCTTTTCTTTCTCCTCTTTTGTAATTTATGTAAACCTTCAATTATGAGTATCTGCATGCATAGGTATTTAGTGTGTGTGTGGTTCATGGTTCATTGTTCATCAGATGAACAAAATACGTATATGTATGTATTATGTATGCATGTATATGAAGAATCATGATGATGAACCAGTGTTGAGAAAATAAGTATGTTATGACATAGTTGGTCACCTCACCTCCATATAATTGTGTGCAAGACGAGATTCTGATATTTATTCTGTAATATGTTACATAAAACTCAGAGGGAAAAGAAGAGAGACTGATTTGAAATTTTTAATACCAGTCTATCGTCCATCGTCCATCGTGCGTCCATGTCCATGTCTGACTTTGCAGGATATGTATAATATATTATATGTGTTGTCAGTAACAACGATATGCTCAATGCATCATGCCTGTAACTCTGTTCCAATTTCTAATCCACTTGCCGATTCTTCTTTGTTGCATACATCGTACATAATACATACATACATACATACATGCAACTTTGCATAACCTTCACCCTACATACTACATACCGATAAATACATGTACAATATTACTGTGTGTAGTTTTCATGACTACTTAACAACAACAATATAAGGGAGAAACGAGACATTATTGAAATTTCATACACACGATCAGTCGTTCCATTCTACTTCCTACCCAAAATCGGTACATGATATTCAGCGTATGAAACAAGTTCGCGCTCCGCGCGAATTACTATATAGTTCTGTTTCAAACCTCTTGATTATTAAACAACACCTATTGTAGTTACCATTAATTTTTCCCAAAACGTTATTATTTATTATACAAACAACCAGATGATAATCTCCAAGTTTAATAGCTTTTTTATCAGCGAAAAAGCCAAGAGTTTCGTCGAAAGTTCAAATTTTGAAAAAATCGGTTCTCACCCAGTAATCCTGGGTTATGACCCACTTTGGTAGAAACAACAGCAAAAACTCATGTTTTCTTTTTTTCTACAGGTCAAATCCGTGATAAAAGTACAAACTAACCGGAAGTTTTTTCTGTCCTTTGTAGTTTGACAAAATCGGTTCTGACCCGGTTTTTTGGGGTTTTGACCCACTTAATGGTAGTAACACTTGGTTACCCATGCATATTTGTAATCTACAGGTCAAAAAGGTGGTGTAAGTGCAAACTAACCAAAACTTTGACCAACGATTTAGATTTTGATGAAAAATTGATGGTAACTATGATAGGTTGTGTATAATGATGTATGGTATGAAATAATATGTTAAATAATATTAGCTTTATTATTCAAGGAAACATTTTGGATTGTGTAGTATGCACATACGCGGAGTATTTACAAAATCCAAAGTAAAGACTATGATGAGCCATCTCGTGAATCGTGAACGGTGCTGTACATAGGCTTAAGGTACATAACTGATAGAGCTAAACGCATGATTTTTGGTTGGATAAAAGTATACAAATATGTTAAAATCTTCACGTTTCAGGTCGACGCATTCAAATTAACCTTTAATAGCGTATGTTTTGGAGTTTTTCTTACAGGAAAAAAACCCATTCATAATATCTACATCAGTTTTTTCGGAATGTAAATGTGCACGAGAAAATTATGTCAAAAGAAGTCCTCAGGCTACTGATATGTAATATGTATACATGTTACTAGCAGACCGGTTTTTAGTTATTTTCAGCATTTTATTTATCCCTGAAATTTGTTTTTTGTTTGTGTGCGTCTGTGTAATAGGTATATTGTCTATTCTTCTATGCATGCATTTTTCATTTATTCCCAGTCTCATTGTTGGTGCCTGAAACTCAGCTCACGTATGTATGTACATTGTACATAATATATCTAGGCCAGCCCAAATTTTGAAAACATTTCCTAATATCGTCTGTGCCTTATGACAACCGCATGCTACATGTTTTTGTAATCCATATCACCTTTTCAAATTATAGTAGTTTAAATACATCGTTTTGTGTTGAAACTCAGAAGCTTGAATCTTGAATTCCGAAACAAAATTAAAAAAAGCTAGTTGATCTCACGTTGTTCGGAAAAACCTGAATTTCATGAAAGTTCTTGTAGCTTGTAGCCAATTACGCTATAACAGTGGTCCTTTACGCAATTCACGCATCGCCTTAAGTCTCCATAGTTACTGAAGATATGTAGATTTTAACTACAGAGTATTAATATTATGAAGTAACTAAGGAGATGTATTTACATAATATTACCCGGAATCTGCATACTCGAAATACATACATATTTGACAGTTATACTGTATTATAACATTTTTATATTTGGCAAGTTCGCGATGTCTATTTGTTGACTTTGATTATTCCATGTATTTTGTTAAGAATCTGTTTTCAGACTAAAAATTTAAAGGAGTATGATAGTATGATGTGTATGTGAAAAAACCTTGACAGAATGAGCCTGCTCAATATTATTTGTGCGCATTTTTTTGCAGGTTTTTGAAAGCTGAGAATATGACAAATTATAATGAACGTTTTTTCCTAACACTTGACGTATACGTACTTGTAACCCATAATCAATTGCTCTTCATTTAAAGAAACACAATAGTTGGTTGGAGAATGACAACTCAAAGGCTTTACATCGTACCGATGACTTGTGGCTATTAATTGGGAGAGAGTTTTCTTTTCCCTGATGACGTCGCTCAATAACCACTCGGAATGGTGGCCATTTCGTGGTCTTTGGTTGATGCTTGATCCAAAATGTTTTTTTTTCGATTCCGTTCATAACGTAAGATAATTTTAAATTTAACATGAAATACGTGGCGTTAGACAAGTACTGAGGGTTATGCAATACTTCTGAGACAGTTCGATTTGTCTCTACCCTGGCTAGGCCTTGCAGGTTACTGACTACTGACATACTGTGATATTCAAATGAAAGACCAACCGATTGCCTCGAGACGTTTTCGGGTTTATCTCACTACCTCTTCTTATCTATGCATACTGCCACTTTGAAAAACAGACAGTTCGAAAACAAGTTTCAAAATCGGACCATTTCAGTCATTTTCCTATTTTACAAATGGCTTTCTCCAGGCCACAAAAATAGTT
>JAQIVE010006046.1:0-12034 GCA_034698285.1 Sminthurinus bimaculatus | reverse complement strand
CAAGACTACTCACAAGAGTTCCAATACCCATCATCACAAATGTATCCCGTGTCGGAATTTATCATGCCATATATGACTCCATTCTTACCATGGCAACCAACACCAGAATTAGGTGTACCTTATCCATTTGAAGAGAGCTTATTGATTGATATTGTCAGGAATCAAATGTAAGTAATATGTGATTCTTATTTTACTTGATTTTGCGTAGAAACGCTCCAGTTTTTAACGACATAACTAACTATGGATGATAATATGCTACGCTAAAGTATGAAGTTGGGCATTATTTGTACCGCGTGTACAGAAAGTAAACTTTGTGTAAAATGAAGTATTATGTTAAATTTATTTTCGTTTGTTTTTATTGGTTCACTTATTGTTTTTACAGAGAATACTATTTTAGTACGGATAATTTAGAAAAGGACTTCTACATGAGGATGAAGATGGACAATGAAGGGTAAGTTATTCATAGTTCTTTTTCACAATAAATAAAGTATTTTTGAAAAACGGATTTAAATTAGAACAATTTGCTTTTTATATCAATAATGATTTGCAATTTAATATGTGTCTGAAAAAATCAGGCTTACAAAAAACTCAAGGTTTTAGAAACTTATCATGATTTTCTGTGGTATTCAGGTATCTTCCAGTGAGGCTGATTTCATCGTTTCCAAAGGTTCAGTCGTTGACCCTTGACTTCGGACTCGTTTTGACAGCCATCCGTTCTTCTAAAGTGCTCGAAATGAAACGAGAAAGTTTTGTTAGGACCATTTTCAATCCTTTAAGTTGGCCAATACTTCCACCTACTCCACTCCCACTTCACTCGGGTATTACATCATTTTATATTCACTATCGTTAGGGATGTTTTGAATTCGAATTCCACATTAACAAGAAATAATATTTTATTTTGTGTGGTTATAATATGTATATTATATATGTATGACATTATGAAAATAATCAATGTGTTTCTTTGTTTGATTTTCATGACAATAATTCGATTGACCAGTAGCAGACTCGGTTCTTCCACCCGCTTACGAAAATCAACAGCAGCAACAATTCATTCAACCGAACATTTTGGTGCCATAAGTTCTCTTCAACATTTTACGATCATGAAATCAACTATTGTTATTAATGTTATTATTATTTAACTCGTTAATGTTTAACAAAGTATAATCGCATGTTACTCTATTATAGCGTAATATGTTTCATTAGCATGCTTATACAGTACGTCAAAGAAATAAGACATTTCATCAGTGATTTCTTTCTCTTTCTGTAACGAAACAGATAACAACCATACCTTCAAGTTATTTGTCCTTAAGGTATAATGAACATGTATATTATTAATTGATTTTTATTTACACAATGTTTCAACTTGTGTAAGGGTTTTAGGAGTATTTTAAAATATAAAATATGCACTGATTAATTTTTAGAATTACTTTGTTTGCTCACACTTACATAATCATTATATAAATGTAATAATACAATGTGAATCAAGTTCAATCGTTAATTGGAAGAATTGAAGTTTTTTTAATCAAATAAGAAGGAAAGATTCAATAGGACGGGACGGGAATTTTTACAGTAGATCCGTACTTAATTAGTTCATTTGGCGTTTTAGTAAATAATCTCGTGTTTTTGTAATATTTCCCGCAAGTCTATTTCTATCTATCTATTCAACTGAGCAAAAGTGTGTTGCAAATTTCAAAGAAAAAAATTGTCGATGTTTAGTTATTGTATTAACTAATGTGAAGAAGCAGTGTACTTTTGCGCACAAACTAAACAGCATACACATATTTTTGACTGAAAGAAAGGAACAGTGTGTACGTGTTTTAAAAAAGGAATGTCTTAATCTTTACACGCGCTATATACACATAGTTAAATATTTATATGTATATATATATTATGGATACTATAGTATTTGATATAATTATGCGACAAGATAATTATAGTTACTACATTATGATAATAATATTATTATTGCAAGAAATCATGGAAAAACAAAAAAATGCACATAATATATAAAGATATGTATATTATTATATTATATCCATACCCCATACATATTGAATAGCTAGCCATATATAAACAAGTATAATATATATAATAATATACTGTACTTTTCCAATATCAGTTCATCGGGAAAATGAACAAAGTATATTGTCAATAAAAAAAACAAAAAAACCCCAAATATCATGCCTCTTCCTTTATCTTGTTTCCATATACATACACAGCATTTTAGAACAATTTTTATGATAATCACCAAAAATTTTGGTTGTTCAAAGAAATCTAAGGAAATGCAAAATATGCTTTGTCAAGTAATAAATGTATGCAGTATGTACGGTAGTGAGAATATCGAGTATCTGTCCACAAAATTACTTTGCTGCGGCTGAAAGAAAGTCAAGGGAAAGCAGCACTAATGGGAAGAATGACAGCTTAATGAATGCTTTCTCATGAGAACAAATTCTCTTGTAGAAAAGGCGGTAAATTAGGAAGTAATTAGACGACAGTGACAAAGATTTGCTGAGACCTTCGACATCTCTAGAGTTTTGAAATTACAATTAACATACTTGTGCCAGACTTCTTATTTTGGAGCGTGAGACTTTCAAACTAACTTGATAACTAAAAATAACATTTCATACTACATATTGGTTGGAGAACATGCATACTGAAAAGCAATCTCATAGTGCAGCATTTATGGTACATACCTACATACATAATATGCAAAAACAAAGTTTTCCCCTCATGATATTTTCGATGAAGATGAAAAACGAGAAGGATTCTACTTTTAATTTTTTTACGTGGAGGCCGTCGGCCGGTTAATTTTACCTAAAACTGAGCAAAAATTGACAGTTTCCAAGGCACACGAACTTGAATGTCGCCTCCAAAGAGCCTCATAAAGTGTGAGGGTTGAGGAGTACTTTCATTTTGTTGCCGAAATCTTCGGCGAACCGGGTAGTATCTTTTGTTTTCACTTTTTCGTAATGCATAATGGTGTATTAGTATATGAGAACACGTAAAGCTTTATATTTTATATCAAATATCATAAATGTAGGGTATAGATTTTTAGGTGCATATATGGCTCGTTGTTCATTTTTAACGTGTCCTTTTCGTGCTTGGGCTACGCAGTTTTGGCTGCATAAAGTTGGATGACTTACTAAACACTATGAGAATACTATTTCAATCTGTGATATACGATAGCATAGAGCATTTCTCCGATCAGCATTTCTCCCCTTTACTTACACGCCAACATGTTAAACGGTTTCTGGGAGTGTAAGGAAAAACTTGAATTTGAAAATTATGCAATACAACTAACAAACACCACTGCCAAGATAATGTATTTAGGTATTTATATTTTTTGTGCCAGTGAAGTTGTCTGGACTGCCGGAATTACGCAGCTGTGTAATTCGTACCTATACGGATATCGTTACATTATTGGTTGAACGAAAATACAGAAATACAACATGCTACTGCTACTACAACGTCTTGTGATTTGAGAGAGTGCAACATACCGATTTTGAAACGGCGAAGAAAAAAACCCGTGTGATATTAGTCTATATTTATATTTTTGTTTTTGTCTACACATGATACTCTCAGCCTCCTGAGCTTTTACTTAAATGAATGCATTAAGGAAAAAGAGAAAAAAAAGTTCATTTGATGATGCATTATGGTTTAAGATGCGTACAAGTACGCGTATATATAATGTTAGTCAAATATACAGCACTCTCATTACATTTGTGGTCAGCATCCGGCGCCAGCTATCTTTTTCCTTCTTTCTCCTCTCGTTCTCGCGCTCTTAACAATCAGACTCCGAAATTTTCTCTCCAACTTTTAAGCATTATTGGAAGAAAGGACGGTATATATACAACAAATACAATATATGTATGTATTTCTAATTCGGTTGCCTTCCCACGATGTGTGTATTGCTATCTCTCTTTCGATTCTGAATCCTTTGTCTAAATAAAGTACTGGAGCACTTGGTATGAAATTGATGTGCTTTATTGTACATCAGTTATTGTAAATTACATACATGTACGTATGTATATGCAATAAAGAATCTCCAGACTCCAGACGTAAACATGAATATTGATTTTTATTTTTTGTTCTACTGCGATACTTAATAGGAAATGTACATGACCTACTCTTTCTCTCGTGTGTCTAGGGGAGAAAATTATAAGTTCTTTATTGTCCCACTAAGTATCTTCTGTATGCTGTAATACAGACTCTGTACGTTTAAGTTTTATACACATACAATTTTTTCAATCACCAGAGCAAACCAAAACTTGCAGTGGAATTTATACACATTCGAATTGAAATTGAAAATTACAAAAACTTTTCCAAGTCATAATATACTTAAGATGCTGAGACTGATTCAGATTTATATGTAAACATCTATATTTGTCATTATGTTACATATATTACATTTTACAATATGTCACTCAATAAAAGCTATAAGAAAAAGTATCAAGTAGAAAGTAAGAGAGAGAGAAAGAGATAACCATGAAAGAAATTCAACTGTATTTGCTCTTCTTTCTTGGAACTGACTTTTCGTCACTTGCTTTTGACCTTCCATAAATATCGAATTTCCTTTACACGGACTCGGAGAGCCGAGACTTTTGACAATTTTCGAGACAAAAAAGTGACTAATATCTACACTTGAGAACGTAAAAGGGAACAAGATTATAGTTTTTACGTAAAGGGTCCATTTTTCTACGATGCCGTCACACTTGTTGGCCATACTCAAGCAGTAAAAGTTGAAAGTTGCCTTGTAGGTTGTATAGGAAATGTCTTCCCCTTTAATTTGATTCTGTGTAATGTGTATGTTAGTTTATACTTAATACTTACACTTGTGATCCTCCGCCTTATGGTTCTTGGCTTGTGAAACTAAAAAAGCTCACAGTTCATGGGGCAAAAGTAAGCATGCATGTGATTTATAGAAAATTGCTAATAAATTCCATTAAACATTTCTGCCTTTGAATCAAAAGTAATTAATGAATAAGAATTATTGAAATTCTGAATCTGAATTCCAGGATTGCTATGGTACATGATGGAGGTTCATTATCATGATGTATGTGAGGTGCCGATGAGAACTAAACTGGCCGTAAAACGTAAAAACAATACTACAAGTACTTCAATTCAATTGAGCTCACAATCAGTGAGCTTAAACGGAGCTGGGCCAACGTCTCTTCATCGATGTGGATGTGAAAGGCCGTCATGTTCATTTTTTGGATGGCAGGAGCAAATGGTGTATGGAAAATGTGAGATGTTATCTCATCTTAAGTTGAGGGTGTATTTGTTATTTTATGTGCATAATATATCCAACATATTTATTACCGCTACATTAGGGAAACAAAGTTTGGGGAAAACATGCCATCCTCAAAAATATCAACAAAGTCAATCAGTCTAGTCTAGGGAAATTTATTGCTACTTATCCCAAGTCACCCCTCACCCTCTTTCACCCACACACACACACAAACATCACACATGTGTAATCTATACACACACACACATGAAGATTTAAATGTAGTTCACTACTTGAACAATAAAATTAATGGGTCGAGTATCGAATGTTGAAACTGGGTTTAGATGGAGGCTGGAGACAAGTCAAAAAAACCAATTCGTTTACACAAAAAGCAGTTTTCAACTATATGACAGGTCGCTATCAGAATTTTTGTCTCTCAATTTACAATACTTCAACATTCTTTACTCCGGAGTGTAGACTGCTGATTGTTGTTGTCCGTAAAATCTAAAAGGGTCATTTATTTTTTATAGCCAATTATTGGAAATTATGGAATTATTGTTTTCGGTATCCGTTTAATACGCTAGCTATGTGTATATTTATAATTTATCTTTTGGAGTAAAACATTTATGGCTAAGAATTGAAAATAATTAACTATGTATCAATTTGGATTTAAAGTTGAACCAAAAGTTGAAGTAAACCCGGAAAAAATGAAAAGGCGAAACCTAAAGGAAGTCCTTAGGGATGAATTAGGTAAATAGATAAAGTCTTAGAAATCTTTCAGTTGAAGTTTAATCTTTAGTTGAGAGCCTTGAGACTTGAGTATTAAGGAGAGAGAAAGAAATGCGGAGGGAGAGATGAGTAGAAGAGGAAGGATATGGATTAAATGCTGACTCTTGACTGACCTGACTCTCATAAATATTTGGTAGTGTCACTGGGACGCAGTGACTGCGTCTCGCCTAGTTTGAAATAATATTCGTCTCAATTTACACAAGACGGCAAAGACATCGACAACGACGTCGGCTCTTCTTCTCCTCCTTCTTCGGATTCTACACACTAAACTGACTGTCATACTTCCCCACACCCAACCATTTACATCTCTTTACAAAGATATTTTATACATTTCATACATTGTTCGACATGGATACATAAATAAGTGCACATACACTATATGGACTATACATGTACACTGTACACTGTACACTTTCGTAACTTTAGAAGCTACAAGGCGAGACAGCCCCAAGTGCTTATTCGGTTCTAATACGACGTACGACTCGTAATAACTATATTCGTTGAAACACTCAAGTGTTGGAAAATGAAAAAGTCACATGGCAGCAGTAACTTTATTAAGTACACACATCCAGAGATACAGTCCAACACCTAAGCATATTATATGTAATATGTAGCATATGTACACGCAAACACAGAAGCCGAAGGGACCAAAATTCGGGGACATTATGTCCCGTTGTTCTCTCTGCTTGACGCCATTCCCTTTAAATACATACGTTTCCTTCATCCATCGCACATTGTACAGTTATTTGAAAAGTATGCACATCTATTTTCATTAACTTGCAAACTCAAATATATCATCTGCTCATTATATTATGTTTATCATGTATAAGTACCCACATTCGTTTTAGCTTCTTTTTTCAGCTTCCATATTACTTATAAAAGCTATAGTTAGGTACAATCCGGAATCCGGATAAGATTAAGCATATTAGTTTTGTAGGAAAATTTTGCCGCACCAAGAAACCGTTGACTTTTAGTTAATTCAAACTAAAAAACTTCATACATGCATTCCTATAATCGCAGTCATATGACTGCGACAAGCGTATTATTGTTGTTGTCATGGTGCGTCTCGTGAAACATCCTCATCTTTTCGGTCTTGATCATTCACGGCCAGTTTCAAACGGAATGAAGATTCAAGTATGTATGTATGTATATTCGAGTGTGATTGACAAGTTAAGTCCACGAGTTGATAGTTTGGACAAGTCGGTATCTTTCTTTTTCTTCGGATGGTGGATCATGTTGACGGCGGATGAAATGAAGAGTGACTGAAATGAGGACCCCTGGGCAACGTTCCATGTGCATGTGCAAAGGAGATCCAAAAACATTGTATGCATAGTTATACTATAGAAAAATATTTAGCTCTCACTTCCTTGTTCAACACTGTATGTAGTATGTACGTACTGTGTACACAGTAACTATATACTATATAGGTACCGTAAACCAATATGTATATCGTATGGTTGTAGTACATACTACATACTACATACACAGCTCGTACTGAGCGTAATTTGGTGCTTGGAATGTTGTGCTATGTTAAGGAAGTTGCTCATTATGCAATATGTCTCCTTAAAACAAAATAACAGTCGGTTCGCCCCAAACTGACAAGTTGGCCCATTATTCATTCCAAAAACTAACAATATCGTTGCTTAATTATCAATGTTCAAGGGGATAATACAGGGATAATGTACATATAACATGTACAATATATTATGCACATGTACTTGCATTGTGTAAAAAATATGCACATTTAAAGGGTTGCTTTTTTTGACACACAAAATGTATCTTTAAACTGTGTGAACTTTAAGGCAAAAGTTGTTTTATGGTTTTTTGTATCAATATGGAAACATTACGCACGTTTTACGTATTCTTTTTTAACAAGAAAATTTATCACGAATTATTGTACGCATACATACATGCCTACTTATACTGATACCGTTTGAACAGGCATAAGTATACTATGTTTGTTTTTGTTCCGTTTTCACGGGAAATCTCTTTATCCTCTTTGTTCTCCTGATGACTTCATAATATTAACTTGAATGCGTATAAATAACTAACTGCCCCATGATGACTGAATATGTATAGGGAACAACAACAAAAAGAGGGCCACCATCAGTGAAGCTCGACCTTATCATATCGTTGTATAGGTATAGTATATTATGATATAATATAGAAAGGTAATGTAGCAGAGAAATCTATGGGGAAAGGAGTATGTGAATTATGTATAGATACATAGATGCTATATTTGTATATGTACTGACATATCTATGCATTAGGTCGAGAGTTGAGAGATGATGAGTCTACCGGAAAGAGGCGGAGATCTTGTTGAATAACAGAGCGGCCTACTCATTCGTATGATTTTAATGTCTCTCTTTTCTTTTTTGTACATACAAACATATACTCGTCCACCTTGTAAGCTCAACAGCTTTAGAGTTTGGAGTACCCACAAAAAGAACTCCCTCAGTGTCAGTGTGACGAGGCTTTGACCCTCGATTTCTATTTTCTACATCATAATTTCTCAAACGCTAACGCTTTGTAGGTTTTTTCCATTAACAACCTACCGACCTGATTATTCCTGTACTGTACATGTATCTCCTATAGATGTATGTTTTAGAAATTAGGATGAACTATGGTCGATACACAAGCCACAAAAGTCAAACGTACCTACACACATTGTATGTACGCTTATACATAGCGCATCTTCACTTGACTTCCTCCTCTGTAGTTATTATACAATAGAGATATATCGTCATCCTCTTTCTCTGTGAAAGTGGACGTGAACATAGCAATTAGCTATTGAAAAGGTCCCTCATTTTCTCTAAAAAGTACACTTCAATTTTCGGGGACTCCACCATGCGTGTTTATACAATACAAAATACAACACAATACAATAGAATAATATAATATGGTGTGTGTATAACAGGGACTAAATACTAAATAGATACATGGACTGAAAAATTATTCTACAATTTCCAAATCATACAGTTGAACGTGATTTGTTTGTTGTTGCTACCGTATTCCGTATTCTGCAGAGTAAGTAAGTATAGAGTTTGCTCTATATTGGCGGCAGCCGCAGTATTGATACGACGATGAGTTTTTTTTGTTTTCCCTTCCTGACGACAAAAGGGTTTGGAAAAAATTGTTGTGAAAATTGATAAAAATTAAAACTCAGTCTTATTGCATACCTACATATACGCATTTAAATTCAGCAAAAGCTTGAATTTAGAACAATCTTGTAAACCATACTGCATGTGAGTAGGTATGTATGTATATTCACAGTTTTTTCATGAAAAAATTATCAATCTCTCAGAAAGTAGATAATAAATTCGTTTTATCTTGCATCACATCAGCATCAATACCAGCTAAGCGTTAAATTTAAGGAGGAGGTGATGGTAAGGTAAGCATAAATAGATAACATTTTATGCGCATTCAAGCCATAAATGTTGGTAGTTGCAACATATCTGTTGAACTTTGAGTAACAAGAGCACAGAGCACACGTTGCTCTGCTTTGACTTGTCATATTTCAACTCTGAGTTGAGGGTTCAGGGAAAACATTGATTTCCTTCCACGTATGTGCTTTATGATACTACATACTACACACATTAACGTTTAATGTTTAACATGGAGATTCGGATGATTAAGGGAAAGCCGCCAGCGGCGAGTCGGCTCTACTAAACTGTGAAAAAGAAAAACCACCCAAGGACTATACACACACAATAACTATTAACTGTAGAGTACACACTTGTAGCGAGACTTGGAGGCACACACACCCATACACACACAGGTATCATTCCCGACTTGGACACCTAATTACTTTTTTTTACCTCCAACTACTAACTACCCCCTCGTATTCTATTGCCTAATCTGTCCGTCACTCTCTCTTTTCTTCACACCGCGCAGCCTACTTTTACCGCATGCATACATACATACATACTTACAACCATACTGTTTCTCCCTTTCACTTTTTAACCCTCTGTCACTATTTAGTGCCTACACCAGAGATTGTTTTTCAAACCCAAAGTCCGACAGTAATATGTACAATGTAAATGACGTACATATAGGAAAGATCATCTACTTAAACTCAGACTCTGATACGTACATACTACATACAATAGCTTTGCTCTGTACATAAATATCTACACTGAAGTTGGGGGAGGTCTGCGTCATTATAAGTTTTTTATTTCATTTTCAGAATCATTCAAGAAATTTGACTAGTTTGTAAGATTATATGTACATATTTACGTATGTATGTATAATGTATATTTTATAGTTGATTGTTGTCGAAATTGGAAGAGTCAAACGACCCTTGATGGGGTCGGCTAGTCAAAGCTCAAAGTAAACAAAATTTCTCATTTTGCCATTTCATGTAATCACACTAAATCAGTTGATGCTAGGGCTAGCTTTTTTTCCAGAAAATCTTACTGATCGTCTCGTGTAAGAAGTAAGAAATTTAGAAAATAAACTAAAGTAAATAAATAACACACTTTACAATTGAAAAGGTAAGTATGAACAAAAATCCTATTTGAACTAACTCTACGGCCACCACACATTGCATGTTAGTCAACAAAAGTAGATATTGTATAAGTTCTATATTATTGCAGAGGTGTAGGACATACTAACAACAATTTTCAATTTAAATGTCCCAAAAAGTCAACAAGGAAGCGATAAGCAAACAAAAAGCAAGTTTAGTTTACAGGAAAAGGCAAAAATTTAAGCCATCCACTCCAATGTCGATACAGATTATACAGGCAAAAAAACAATGGTAGTTTACTGCTCTTAAATAAAAAAGATTGCAAATAATCTAAACAAGCGTGACTGCGATTGTCACCGGCAATTTTCTCTCTTGATGGCATAATTCACTAGTATTTATTATGTACCCCACAGTAACGTTTAACGTTTGTTGGGACAGTTTTGGGTACTGTGTATAGGATAAGCGACCTCAAAATGACTAATCAGCAGTTAGCAGTTTGTTGAGCATTTTAAAGTTTAAATGGTTGAATTCACGAACCCCTGATGGTACCCACACAATTACAATTTAAACATTATATTATTATTGTTATTTATACCATATCGTGACTACACATAGTTATACGCACAGTCTACAGTCTACAACTACTTACTTACATGCTAACTGAAAGCTGACTGGCTGACATATTTTACCTTTTGCTCCAAGACTTGAACACTTATGCACTAGTTACTTATTACTCAATGTGCGGGATAAATAAATACCTATTTTCAAGTCCATTTCCACTTGACATGTACAGTTTGACAGGACAAGTGGACAGGGAACTGAATGAGTATACAGTATACAGTATACGATAAACTTACAACTTATAAGTTACAACTATAGTTGCAGCGTTTAGATTTTTTATGTATGTCTGTGTATAAACCATGCATGTCGTGAAATGAATACTCGATGAAAACGCCTCCTTGTACATCATCCACATCCCATCATAATATCATTTCGTTACTTATTTACTTATGTGGCATCTACAATTTACAATATTTTGTGAGAATGCTGTGTTCAAATTACAAACAATTATTTTATTTTATTTTAAATTTATTTGTACTCATTATATTATTATAATACTCGGTATTGTTTCGTGCTGTATGCAGACAATACTGACGAGTAAGAGATATCGTTCTCAATTGATTTCCCACGCAGTAACACTATACACTATACACATAGATAAATACATGCATATCATCGCATCACTGAAGAGAACTTGGAGACTTGAAGCATTTGAAGCTCCTACAATTTTGAGGTCCAACTACATATTCAAAATTGAAGGGAAATTCCGAGAAATGTAAATAATATGTAATTATATTGTACACTATTGTATATGATATGATATGTGATGCATTTAGGACAAAAAGATGGTGAGGATCAAGTCAAAAGAGTGTACCGTAAATGCTTGAATTGTGCTGCAGCATCCAGTAGTGCTGAATGTCATAGATTTTCCCGTTTGATTGTACATCATGTACATATACTCTATGGCTAAAAACTTGAATAGTCCGGCTGCA
>JAQIVE010006045.1:0-12036 GCA_034698285.1 Sminthurinus bimaculatus | reverse complement strand
TTATTTGAAGCTTTGCGAAAAATCTATGACTTTTACGTATAAAAGACATCATACTGGGTAACTATTAGGGGTTGGGTCTTTATTTGGTGAATTACGGTATACGTACATTTATGCAAAGTAATAAAAATTTGTAACTTTTTGTTCTACGAAATATGTATATACAACAAATTTTTTTACCCGCAAAGCAAATTATTGCGACTGAAAAATCAGTGCAAATCTAATGGATAAAAGTAGTGGATTTTCCTCGCCCTTCTTTTCATGGCACAAAAAGGGAAGGAGTCAGGAAAAGTAGGTAAAAGTCGCATTGTCATCAGGGCAACGTCTACGGAAAAGTATGCACATTGCACACTCTTTGTGGGTCATAAAGGAGAGAACGGAATGGAGTACGTTATACGATAGAATATCGGATCGGATCTACAAACGGTAAAGACTCTGGAAAATTCACATAAAGGTCACATAAATCCGGTGCTAGTGTTCCGACTACTCCCGCTATACATAGTTACATGCATATATTTTTTACATGTTAGGGCTTACGCGTGTATAACTGCTCGAGTAGTACAATTCATCGCCTATCGTAAATACTTTTCTCTATAAATGGTATGGTAGATTTTTCTGGCCAATATCTAAATCCACATAAGTATCATCATAATCATATCCATATTTTATCGACTCTTCTAGAATATGTACTTTACATTCATCGCAAAATTTTAGGATCGATCTATAGTTTGTTTTTTGAGCAAATAAAACATTACATTTATTCCACTTAAACCAAAACCAGAAAGTTGCATGCGCAATATCAATTCTACTTATAGACAAAGGCGTACAAAATATACTGAATAAAAGGGAAACCATCGAAAAAACACACTATCCAAATTTTGTTGAGACAATCGTGATTTAATCTTTTGTCATCTAAATTATCCTTGTCGAGATACGAATATTGTGCATCAAGATTTTAGATATACATAGATATAGAGCATTTATTTACAGTCTAAAATTTGTAAAGCATTTCTATAATGCGTCGAATTTTGCTGTGGTTTCACTCGATTCTGGTCGGTATTGTTAGGTCGCGAGCGTGAGGATGTGAATGTCTACAGTGTGCAGTTTCTCTATTTTTATTCTCCTCTTGAAAATGTAGAGAATGATCGTTTATTCATCAAGATTATCACACTCCCACATTATATTATAATACTTTTACTTATTGTGAGTGCTCGTTACACTAGGTTACATACTACATATACATACCCAATAATACACTGCAGTATTGTGTTACGTGTACATTGTGTATGCACATAATACATAACACAACAAACACGTATCGTGTAGTTAAATGCGCTGGTGTCATTATAAAAGGATTTCATACCAACTCTTGGTTTATTTTCTCATCAATTAGCAAAGCAATCATCGTCCTCATTATCATCATCATCATTATCATCTTATTACGATCATCAAGTCCCGCTCTCTATCCTTCTATGTATTTGCCGTTTGAAGCCGACTCTCTCGCCGTGGCTGCGCTTTGACGTGTGCACATTGTACGTATAGGCAGGATTGCATGGTTTGATAATGCGTCAACATTTATTATTTTTCAAGCCATCGTAAGCATTTAAGTGCAACACAAGTGTTGTAGTAGCGATTGTTATTACTATTACTATTGGAATTATTTACAATTAGTCATGACCTTAATTTGTATGTTCAAACATAGTCTTCTTGACTAGACTGTAATGCATGCATACAAGGTATATTGTAGGTATGCTGGGATTTTAACTGCGGCTAAATTTACATCAGAAGTTTAGCAGATTTACAAAAGAGCGACTCCATAATCCTCATTTAAATTTCGTTCGATTGGCAGGCATAATGTGTAACAACCATTGCTGATAAAATTTAAAACTCTTTGGAGTATTCAATATCAGCTGCTGTTATCCATAAAAAAGTACAAGAACTCCCTTCAAAACTGAGACGTTTACTCATTATTTGAATGATAAATTTAATTATAGGCATTGTTAAAGTTTTGTTGTATTTTGGAGCAATCAGCGAAGCAATGTCAAATGGTAAGACAATAAATGCCACCTTTTTATTTAACCACCCTGTACATACATATCTTACCTACATTACATTTGCCACATTTTACAGTTGTTTTCATTCTCATTTTCATGCTCACAGATTTTCCATGCGAGTAACGATACGCATGTGAAGCTAAATATAGTTACGCTACTGTAAGTAAAGTATACTTACACTATGACTACATATAGATAACCTGTAGAATTGCAAGTATAGTTCGCAAAGTGTATGTACACTGTAACAGTGACTTTAGTAGTCCATGTAAAAAAAATTGAAAAAAATCATCTGCTTTGGAAACTTGTTCAAACTTTGCTCCTATAACTAATAGAAACTGTAACTATACATATATTCCACTCAGCATTGTCGTTTTCATGTTATGTTACAATAAATGCAGTTATCTGCGTGTAATCATAATTTTGTAAATTTAGCTATATATCTACAATCTACATACATTGTATTGTGCATCACTTTCACTTTCGCTCTACTCTCAAGATCACACGTTTGTGCACATTTTCATCCTATATGCAAATAACTACAATAGTTGGGGATTGAATGTAGTATGTAAGTAATGGAGATTGATGGAAACCACAGCAGCATCACATCGTTGCACCATCAACAATGTTGTAATAATCCCTGTTTTATTTGAGTTTGAATATGGGATAAACAAGGGAAGGAAAAACTGTAATTTAACTAGCACTTTATTCTTTATGCACAATGTACAACCTCCATTCTCAATCCTCAGTCTTCTATACAATATACATAAACGGCACAAAGTTTAATACAGACATTCTGTGTGAACTCAAAAGGAGAGGAGAGAGAGAGAGAATCTCTTCAATGAAGCTTTTTCTTTCATTTCATTTCATGTTTCGTATCATCCCGGCTCAGCTCAGATAACAAACAAACCTGACTCGTGAGCGGAATTTGCAGTCTCTTCTCTCTCTCTCTCTTCTTTCGTAACTTTTATACGTGTATAAATATGATACAATAAGTGTACTTGGAAGCATCTTGGTTATAGTGTACAAAATAAAACGCATATTAAATGCACACAAAGACTGCAGAATGAAGAGGGAAACATAGAGGCGAAGGGAAAGAGAGAGAGAATGAGATAAAATGAAACAAAATGAAAAGGAAGAGAGCTTAAACACAACATGATGCACACACTCCACACTAGATTTACGTGGACGTTTATTATTCCAAACATCTTAAATCGTTCTCCTCGTCTTCTCAGGAACAAAGTATAGAGAAGACGACCAAAAAGAAAAAGGACCAAGCTGAAGAACAAGCGAAACGACTATACAAGAAATCTTCAACATGCATACATTGCACATTGTATAGGCACACAAATTCTTGTGTGTATACTCCTAAATGCGTGTATGCATATGTAGAACAGAGAAAGAGAGAAAACGTCGTTGTCCTCACTCCTTTAGGGAATTAATGAATTACTTTGAGGGGAAGAAGCAAAGAAGAAACAGAAGTTGCGACTCAAAAGCTAAAAGCGAGTTGCTTTGCCTTCCCTTTCCCTGTGCTGTGTTGAGTTGAGCTAAGTTGAGCTCAACTAAAAGTTTTACGTTTACTTTTTGAACATGTTCATGACAAAAGTAAAAGACGGTTGCCTGGAAATCCACATTTAGATAGAAAATCTATACCTACTTTTGGCCGGAGTTTTTTGCTTTCAATACAAAACACAAGTCCATCTACATTTACGTAATATGTATACATAGTATATGTAAAATACACACTCAGAATTCCAAAATTTAGAATTTAGAATCCTCTCATTTCCACTTCCAGCCGAGATAAATGGAAATTTCCGAAATTTCCTTGTTCATCTTCATTTTGGCATAATTTCCTTTCTCGATTCAATGATGTTGACTCGTAACCGTACAGTGAGGTGTGCTCTTTCTTTTTTCTCATAAAAATCTTGCCTGAATTTTGTGCCATAACATTTTTACACGGATAGAGGAAAATGATATAAAAGGAGGTAACCCCGGGAAGATGTCTAAGCTTCTTTGCCTGCTATGCCGTCCCCTTAGATATACATAGTTGGCTTTTGATCCAAGTTATGAGTGTACAGTTACAGGTTATGCACTCGAGAGAAATAGGGAGTCAATGGAAAATGGTCAGATCAAGATTCAAGATGCACTTGTTACATTTTCTTTAGATAGATAGACGGATATATATCAACTTTTTCTATACTTTTAACAGCACAGTTTAGACTTACAACTATGTATATCTATGTGTGTATAAACTGTATGGTTTTCTTAGATATTGGTATCAATAGCCGTATCAGTTGCAATGGGGGGTTTCTTCTCCATTCGGATACTTTTTCGGTCGCAGGTCAACCTAGAAGAAAGAAAAAGGGAGAAAGAGTTGATATCATTGAAATTTTCATTGAGTTTGCCGTTGTCGTTCCGTTTGCTTTTGCTGTTGGTGTTAGCGGAACGAGAGGGAAGAGGGCCGAAAGGCGAGTAGGGAGTAGAGGGACAGAGAGCGAGACCGCAATGTACTATCACTTCATCTCATGGAATCATGGAGAATCATGGATCCTTAACACGTGTCAGAGATCAATTTGGTGAGCTGGGCTATGGACACGCAGTAAAATTCTCTCCCTTCATTTCTCTCTTTCTTCCATTCCCTTCCCTTCAGCCTCATCCTCATCCTCATACTTGTCCTCGGTTTGAAGTTGAAAGAGTGAGTGAGTGAATGAGTGACTGACTAGCTGACTGACTAGTGGAGTCTCCTCTTTCCACATTTTCCTTTCCATTTTAGCATCTGTTGAGACTCTCCACTCTCCACTAGACATGATCATCTTTTTGCCTTGGATTTCATGGTGACTTCCAGCGTCTGCCGGATATTATTGCGTCCCCATTACTCACCATTGCCTTTTGAGCTTGGGTTTCGTACATACACTTGTACCTACATTGATTTTATGTACCATGGTTATAGGCATAAGCGTTCCCCAAAAATCTTTTGGCTCTTTATTACAGAGATATTTGAAGGTACCTTTTTTCGCTCTTGCTTTGCTCTTTTCAATGTGCCAGGGCAATAAAATTAGGGGTACGTTTACAAAATCAATTAATTTCGGGAAATATTGACACGCAAAAAGCCCATAATAATCTTTACTACTAACCTTTTCAGAATTTGTAAATTTTATGTGTATAGAAAAGTTCTGGTATAGATTACACATTTGGGATACTTGTGAGGTTTATAAAGACGCACAAAGAGGAAAAAGACTGCCAAAAAAAGTTTAACATTGAAGAAATCTGAATACCAAATGTCAGCTCAGCAGAAAGATCATACAATGCAATTAAAACAAAGCTTCGTCATTATGCTCATATATTTATCACGGAGAAAGGTGTAAAATTAAGGAGTTATTCTCAACAGTTGAAACGCACATATGTACACAAACACAGACAGGAAAGCAAACAAACAACAGCCGAGGAAAGCATTCTTTTGCCTTGTTTACAAACAAACAAACAAAAGTAAAAACAAGCGCGGACTCCGCTCAACTCCTTTCTCCATTCTCAATTTGACTTCTGGCTCTTGTGAGTCTTACGTGCCTTTTGACGCATGAGTATCTGTACACTGTACACTGTTCACAGTATACATAAACACAGGGAAAATGCGTGCGTATATAGATACACGGTCTGTATTACAGATACACGCATTTTATTCAACATACATACGCTAAACATTACACGTAGTTTTCTGAGCGTTTAATACGCCATTTTTGGGCTTGTAAACGCTTCTTTTGTCTTTTCCGCAACATTTTCATTCCTCATTTTTCCCCGTAAAAAAGATGTACAACAAAAGTATACATACATATACCTACAACTATTTATATATAAAAGGCCATAATTTAGAGTGAATGTGCGGGTAACTTGTACACACTGACAGAATACAGAATAACGGACTTGCTGTTGTTTGTGTCGAGTGTCGAGAAGTTGTATACAATGAATACTGCACACTTTACCATGTATCTCAACTACACTCAACTACAGTCATACAGTCAGTTCAACAGTCTAGGGCAAAAAGCAAAGAAATTTGTGTAAACTTGTGGAAGTTGGTATTGTCGCGTACATATGACATGCATACAGAGCATTATGACTATACATTATACGTGTATGATATAGCAGTATAAATAATAATAAGCAAAAAGGGACGGACCCCTCTCTCCATTCTATTTTCTCCACTTGTGAGTAAAGTTGAGAGCAGTTGGAATTTACACATGTACACTAAATGTCCAGGATGTACATACATAAATTATATATGTATACGGTTGTTTATATACAGAAATCATAGGCGAGTGAGATCTACACACATGTACATATTTTATATTGTTATCGTGACTGCAAGATGAGACAGAGATTACACACAACGCAGGACAATGTAACACAATTCAACACACAATATCTGTATACAATACCACATACACATCACACATACAATGCAACATATAATATATACATCGGCCTTGCTATGGGTTTTCGCCGTGCGACTTGTGAATTGCGGGACAAAGTTACGCGAGTCTTGAGTCTCGGTTTTCTTTCTTGAGAGACTACAAGTTAAATTACATCGGAAGGGAAAAGCGTACGGTTTGTATTAACACTTGGAGGGCTTCTCTTCCTTTTCTTGCGTACAATGTGTGTAGTGTGTATAGTGTATACGTATGTAGACAGAGTTTAGTTGTATACTTTTTTTCTACTTCTCGTTTCATTTTCATTCCATTTGTATCTTACATTCTTCTCCTTTGCTTCCTTGACTTTGACTTTGCGTTTGCTCTCATAAAATAAAGTTTCACATCTTTTTGCTGTAACACAACAGACCAGAGCAGAGTACAGTACAGTACAACTTCACTTCCCTCCACTCCACTCCATTCTATGCTCACTCTGCACCACATCACAGCACAGCAGACGACAGGAATAATCTATTCAAAATTCAGCCACTCGCCTCCTTTTCTGCATCCAGTATGTATAGGCAAACGCAGGATCGAATAGGCGCAGAAAAGTAGATAGATATACATTATACATAGATAATAGGTATACTGAATCCAAGCCCACATAAAGGGAAACGGAAGAGCCATGGGAAAATGGGGAATCTAGGAAAATCGTCAGTAAAATTGGATTTTTAACCATAGTCAAACTGTAGGGTGGTGAATTCCGTCTGTTGTGATCGGTATTCTATTGATCTCGTATTTTTTATGAGATTTGTTTATTTTTATATCCATTTTGTATTGTATTGTATTGTATATTGCATTACATTATATGGCATTGCAGAGTGTATGTGTTTGTATGTTTGAGTATATGTTCTGGTTCGGCACCAAGGAGAGAAGCATGATTTAAATGTGAGGAATAAAATAATGGATGGCGAGAGGAAGATTGGAGAACAGAAAAGAGAAGGAGAAGTATATAATACATTTACATATTTATGTTCATGCAATGACTGGGCGAGAATGAGAGGGACAGAAATGGAGAGAGAAAGAAGAAAGAGAGGGCAAGGGAGGGAATGTATGTGAGAGAGTCAACTTTTATGTATTCATAGTCATTGCTTTAATTTTGATGGTTCTTTATGCCAAGTTTTTTGTGGTGGCGAAGAAAAAGAAGAAGGCGAATAAAAAGAGAGACAGAGAGCGAGGGAAAGAGAAGTGGTGGAATTGGTATAGGAGAAAGAAGGAGAGGTGGAGATGGAAGGACTCTGGAGACCAAGTGGCCATGTAAATTAGTGGAATCATTATCATTCCCTTTGATGATGTCTCTATGTACATGTGAAGAGTGTACATAAGAACACAATACAAAGCACACGTTTCGTTTCTCGAGGAGAGTGTAACAAGAACAAGCCCTCGCTTGTGGAAATTACACAGGTTGGTTTGGCTGGTGTTCGTCCATTTGTCTTATGACTCTAATTCTCAGCCTCCTTCTGCTACTTGATTCTCTCAAGAGTTTCTTTCCTTATTCCGTTTCTCCCTTCTGTTTTACACATCGCAGTGTCATCTCACAAGCTGCTTCTGTCTGTGTCTTGGGTTTTGGTTGTACATATACAATTTGTGGAAGATTCTAGTTCCATGTCTCTTTATTATTTCACGTAGAAACTAAATAAGTATGTAATATGTAGTTATTGTCCCCTTCTCCAGAAATATCTTATCCCCATTTTTTTCAAACTATTTAGAGCTAAAGAATCTCGAAAAATTTACACGCGAGAAAATTTAACCAGCAGTACATATATACGTAGAATTTGCAAACATTTATTTTTTATCATTTGAAATTGTCCAACCCTTTGCGCAAGACCTGCATGACGATTCAAGAGAATCTTGTGAAAATCTGTCATTACAACAAGCATTTTTATATTGGAACCAACATGACAGCATTTTTTGTATTATTTTCCTACGTTTTTGTAAAGAAAGAATGTTATCATGTAAGCGTATACAATACACATATACAGAAAAGGTTTTAATGGTGGATCAGCTTTTGCAGTTAGGCATGCCTGTACAGATCTGTCAGTACATATTTTGGTCTTTTGTCTTAAATCAAGTGTCATAATCTCGCGGCCTTGTAACAGTTTGTGATAAAAGTTAAACCCAACTAGACTCTCATCGATCTCCCCATGCATCCACAAATTTCCCTTCACTCCCTTCAATTTAGAGAATAATTGTGAGTCGCAATTAAATACTCAAAGAAACAAGAGTGCGCAATTCGTTTATTACGTCTGTGCTATTTTTATACCAAATCAAAGAAATTTTGGCTGTTTACCATGTGGATACAATTAATTTTTAAAACGTCAAGAACTTAGTATTAAATATCCGAAAATTTTTGGAGATCGTAACAAAATCATTGTTGCCCAGTAAAATACAATGATTTCATCGGTGTTTGCAAGGGAAAACAAACCGCGGAGATAGCTGAAATTCTTCATTGAGTATGGAATATGGAACACCATGATCTTGGCAAAAACAATAGCAACAACACAAAATCAAAATTAGAATTAAAATGAATAATATGACTAGGAATAATGATAAGGAGCATCGGAGGAATTGAGCAGAGCAGACGGCTTGTGAATTTCATGATGGAAATATTTCCTTTAAATGCCCCTGAGCAGAACAACAACAACCACAAGAGCAAGTAGGAGAATACGAAGAAGAAGAATAGAAACAGCAACAAGAAGCAGAATAAGACTGACAAAGGGAATGAGAATGAGGATGAGAGGAGAAGAGGAGCTAAGAGAACGATATGTATGTATGTACATGTACATCCAGGGTTTTATGTTTTATTCTTTTGATCCCATCTAATCCAATACTACAAACTGTAAGCATCATGCCGAATTGAGGCTGCTTCGTTACCCTCCTCACATCCACATCCAACATCCAAATTCACGTCCACATTCACATCTACAATCTACACGAATATTACAAATCCAACTCACAGTCCACGGCGTGAATAGACATACGTATACTGTACACATTTATAAATACATGTATATCCACAAAGCTGAGACTCTCATATCCATGAAATTCACTCCCTCTCCTCTCACTACACGTATATTTACTACATTATAAATATTATGTGTAATATATACACACAGGCGGAAAACTCTCGTTAATATTGTGCATACAGTTACACCTTCCGTCTCCTCGTCATTCTCATATTCTCCGTCGTATTCCTACTTCTTGTGCTTCATTATATGTATATGTAGTTACATACATACAACGAATGTTATGCATGCATACATACATACAAGTGTGCACGGACCTCGATACATAAATACAGTCCATTATATGTATGTATGTAGAAAGCCCATACACAGAGATAAACCCAAAAGTACTCAGTTAGATGGTGACGATAAATGCTCCTTCCTCCAACACACAATGCAATGGTAAACTTCAGCCGATGCTCCCCTATCAACATGAGCAGCTCCAGCTTCAGCTATACAGTACCAGTGCCAGTGCCATTGAAGAGGAGACCTTTTACCCAAAATAGTTTATACATGTATACATACTCCCATTATTACTCCCATACTCCTATTACCAACTACAAAGATATTACACTACTATGTACAATATACATGCTAGATGAATGTACGATGAGGAACCGTACGACCATAACCAGCTCAAAATTACACACACCATTCACCATCAGATCAAAATCCATACATGTATCCAAATCCAAACCCAAACCCAAGCCAAACCATCAAGTCAACCAAGTAAACTCTAAACTTATCGCTATATTAAGTTGACTCGATGTACAATGTACATGTGTGCACAATTCCATTTAATATGATGATCACCTAAATTGAAGAAATATAAGTCAAAATTGGACTCGGAATCGGAATTGAAATTGGAGCCGCCGCTCAAGTGTCATAATTTTGGTTGAAAGTGAAAATGAGAGCATAATTTTACAAAGGCAAAATGTTTATTCATTTACCTCTCTATTTGAAGTTGACTGCCCTTAGGGAAGCCTTTTTTCAACAGCTTTCCCCTCAAGTAAATAGACAAGCTCAACTTTATCATTTTGGGCCGTATTAAGAAGGCTTCCGGGAAAAAAGATGGAGATAAGACACACTGATAATATCCTTATCAATTTCATTCATCTCAAATCTAGATGCTGATGTTCATCCGATACACTTTTATTAGCC
The DNA here is from genome assembly GCA_034698285.1 of Sminthurinus bimaculatus. Taxonomy (NCBI): domain Eukaryota; kingdom Metazoa; phylum Arthropoda; class Collembola; order Symphypleona; family Katiannidae; genus Sminthurinus; species Sminthurinus bimaculatus. Next base: position 1,362 of record JAQIVE010006045.1, on the reverse strand, counting down.
CCTTCTTTGTATCGATTGGCATTTTGTTCTCTTGAGAGCACTCTTGAATTCTCTTCTTTGGCTATAGTAGTTTAACTTATTAGATTATTATTATTATTAGCATTAGCATTAACATTTATGCTGATGATAAGCACTTAGGTTGGAAATTCATTTGGTGTTTGGTTTTACTGTATTCTGTATTCTATGCAAGTATGTATGTATTACTATGTGCGTTTTACATCTTGTTTTGCTCCTCTTTTCTCTATCATAATTTTCCTGCCCTCCCCTTTCGTCCTCATGCTCATCTCATCATCCTCTTGTTAAAAGTTGTAGAAACATCTTATTTACGATTATCTACTAGCAAAACAAGCAATTGATAATGTATAATATGCCTTGTGTATTAATATTTATTTTGATCCGAGTCTGGTGTAATGTGGTGTCAGCCTTGATATTGTTTATTTGTTTGTACATTTAGCTATACATATACACCGTATTGATGAACAGATGCGCGTACAATTTTATACATTGTACATATTGTGAATGTTGATAACGTTGGTTGGTTTGACTTGACTTGGTTAAGTTGAGATTCTTTAGACTGTTTTTGTCCATGGTTGATATTGTACTGAGGATAGAAGATGAAGAGGAGGAGGAAAGAACGATGGAGAATGTAGGTATGTATGTACTTACTGTAGAGATGAACATACATACTAGAAGGAGTATCAAAGTTGCCAAGTCATGACTATGACACCCAAATATTTCGGACTTTTTCACTGATCTTTGCTCTCAACAAAGTATTCATAGCTCAGTTCTATTATGCATGTATACATAGTGTACAATGGATACAACCAGTTATATAGTCAAGCAGATAGATACAAATAATGGGATAGATAGGAGCGAGATACCAAAAGTAAAAAATCGTGATCCGGAATAAATTATTTATTGACGAATGCAATCAATTCACTATTCTCTCCCTCTCAGCTCTCTTTGACAGTCACACACATAGTACATAGTACACAGCAAATTTGAAATTTGATGGGTTGTTCCAACTCCAACTTTGGCTTTGCTACATTATATTTTTATAAACAAATAACGAGAGACTGACGAATATAACATGTACTTATATACCCATTTTTACGACCCTAGTTATTACACGAGGTTTACAAAAACACTTTGTAATTACAATGCAAATACTAAATAAATGTCTTGTGAATACAAAGCCGGCCCTTGATTTATTTTGCAACGCTTTTATTTTAACTTTGACATTGTCCAGTACATAATAATCCTTGAAAATCTCGCTTCAAGTCTTACAAGTAAACCTTTTTTGCTTTGTAATCCGGATTGACCTGAAATTGACACCGCTAGTGCGGCTCGGTCTCCTGACAC
>JAQIVE010006044.1:0-12037 GCA_034698285.1 Sminthurinus bimaculatus | reverse complement strand
TTAAAATTTTTGATCACAAAAGTTAATTATTAAATCTAGCACCCGATCCTATAGGATCGGGCCCAAATTCTTGTAATGCATTATATTTAACTATTACTTTCAAATTGTAATGTAGAACGAAGTAGGTAGACAAGTAAATTAGATGAATGTAGGTAACTTGTTCTCGCTGAGTGAGAAAATGAAAATTTGTTTTGTATATAATTACTAAATGCAGTAGTAGCAGTATAGAAGTACTATATAAAATCTATAGATATCATTGTTGATTGTTGTGTTAAATATATACGCATGTATATACGTAGACCAATGTGTATTGTGTATGTATGCATACAAAAATATCTCATTATGTATTCGCATACAAATTATATGCAGCTTTAATGTTAGTGTTGATGTATTTCAGAATTGTATATTATTTGCACATAAAATCCTCGTACCCTCCATGTTATTATGTACATTATCTTCTCTATTTCACTAAATGAGTTAAGCGTATATCAAACGTAATTGATATAATACATTCTGTGCAGGAAGATAATACCGTATAAAATGCTGACTGGTGTTTATAAAACTTGCTAATCTGTTCTCTATGATTATGATGTACACAGAAAAGTACGGAAGTGAATTAGTGAGTTAGTGAACGTGTCCATTGTTATTGAATAGAGAGGGAGATACACTTTCCAGTTGTTGCTGTGCATTTGCCATATTTAAAAATGTGCATATATTTTCCTTCGTGGTGATTTTCTTTCATAGAATTGTTTATTCTCTTTGTGGCAGTGAAACAATTAGCAAGTCAATCTCAATCGATTCCCAGTTCGTTCTTATTTTTTTCAATTATATTTTATTGTTGATTTTTGCCCTACTCTAGCTTTTTCGATTCGGTACTCCATACATCCATTCACTGATAATTCTTTTATATTTTATAATGCCATATAAATACCATACAGTATAGTATGGATGCTACTGCTTTTATTTTACACTCTCTCTGCACATTAATTGCGTTGTGTTACAATCAGTGAAAAAGGACCGAGTTATAATGGCCAAGAGAGTTTTTATGGAATCATTTTTTGAAAGTTGTAAAATTTAAGTATATACTATATGTGCATGTAATTATGTACATACGATTTAATATTGTGTCGACGTAGCATGCAATCAAGTTGTATTTGCATATGCATACAGATTTAGATATGATTACATACTTACTGATTAGAATTCAATGCGCAATATAGCGTATTCTTTTCTGTCAGAATATCATCTCATTGCATACACATACTATAAATTGAAAACTATAACCATTATTATAAAATATCTATCTTGGCAAACTTATCATTTAATTTATGTTATAGTCATGAGATAGTTTAAGCTTTTATTATGTAGACTGTCGACGCTTTTGAAGGCTTCCTTTATTTACCGTGCTGTCAAAAATCCCGCCAAAATTTTAGTAAAAACGGCAATAGTAGGTATGTGACTAGTAGAAGGTGGGTAAAGAGTCTGAATTTTTCAGATCTTAAAAAAATAATTGAGGTTATTAAATGTATAGAAATATTTGACGAGTTTTTTTTCATACAAGTTGTAAGTGTCTATATCTATTATTCAGGAGTAAAACATTTAAATTTTCCATGCTGGCTATCAAGAATGTGTAGGTAATAGAATAATACATAAAAAACGTACTTTTCTCTTTTTACCCGTTTTACTTTAGCCTTACTCATCCATTTGTTTGTGTGTTTGACATTCATGTCCCGTAGACAAAGCGGCAATCTTGATATGATTTGATGATTCCGAGAGTGTGATTTTAATGTATGGGAAATGATTTTTTCTCTGTGTGTGTACGTTTATGTGTATGTAGATACTCCTAACTTTTGAGTAGTTTGTCATTGTCATTGTCGTCTTCATAGTCTTTACGAACACTCATTCGTCTTCGTTTTCATCTTCCTCCTTTTCCTCATTCTCTTTAGTTCAACTTTTCAGTTCCCTTTGTGCATGTACATATACTATGTATATATAATATATACATGCTAGATACATGCTAAACAATAAACGGTAAAGAGACAAAGTTGAAATCATAATAAAATATAATTTAATATGAAATGTGTGTGTATCTGACGGAAATACACCAGCGGAATAAAATACAGTCGTAACTTAAGAAAACCTTTCTAGAGATGTACTACAATGCCGTAGAACGTATATATTATGCATTAAATGTACACGAGGAAAGGGTATTGTTTTGTATACTATACAACAATGTTTTTAGTTAATGTGAAAGTAAGTGGCTTCTTTCAAGCCATTCATGTGCTTTTTTGATGGGCTTTTGATGATGATAGGTGAGAATTGATCTGCCTGTGTACACACAAATAAAAACCAAATAGAATAATATTAGTGGGGAATTTTATTTTTGGTGTAGGTTGGTTCTCCCTCTTTCCACATTATTTTATATTGACACCCTATGTGTGTATAGGAAGTCAATTTTCTATACGTCTAAATAGAAAATCCTGTCCGTTTTATACTGTTCCGAATTTTTCTTACTACCCGAGATAGAACCAAGAAGGGGACAGCGTGTATTTTGATAGTTGAGATTTTGTTGTTATACACCATACACATATAGATACTTTAAATGCTGGACTTTTTAGAATGCTCTGTGAGAACAAATCAAAATAACTAATTGTGTGTGTATGTACATACAGACGTCATGGGAAACAAAACTAAGGATGAGAGGTATACAGAAAATGAAATATAGGCATGTACATTATGTTTGCATGAAGAAGGTAACACTGTTACCAAAGCGTAGCTATCATCGAGAAAACTCAGTGAGTACTCCAACTTCACTTTTCACTTGTTGCTCCACACCGGAATGGAGTAGGAAGCAACAAAATAATGTAAAGTAAAATAAAGTGGGTACCAACATTCACTTTACACTTCACGCTGAAGGTATATAGTGGGAGAGAGAGAGAGAGGTAGGCAAAGATACAAGAATATAAACACAGAGATATACACACATGCCGTCACTTTTCTTTCTTTCGTTGCGCATAAATTTTTAAAGTGATGTTGAAGACTCTCCCAAAAAGATGCTACTAAAATTGACCATGGAATTTCAAAGGGTTTTGGTGTGTGTTGGTTGGGACGTCGTTTGTGTTGTTTTACGTTTAGTTTAAGACCAAGTTATGTAAGTGGGAACATCAAAATCAAATGAGAATTTTGAGAATGAATTTCAGTGAAATTCTTTCATATTTATACGCTTTTTATAGAGTAAATAGAATATGTTCAGTCCTTTTTGATTCTCACAGCTTCTGGTTTGCGTGAATGTACTTTTGTAGTCTTTACAGTTCTATTTTTCTTAATGATGGAATCTCAAGTTTGAAACTGTGACTATTTTGTAATAATCCTCAGACAATGATGATTGAATACAAAATATTTTCAAGGAATTTAACTAAATTTGATTTTCTAACTATTACTTACATATCTTTGCGATTACATTATGTACACGTATACTAGCTGTTTTGGAGTTTCGTTGTGAAAACATTCCTTGGATTTTAAAACAAGGGATACCTGAATCGGCTATTTAGATATCCTTAGTTCCAAGTTAAAACAACCCATGTTACTTTGTATGGCTAACTTTATTCTAGCACTTTGTGTTTTATCGTGTATTGGCGGAGATATACAAGCAGCATGCTGATCCTTTCTTTGTATATGTACCATAATATTAGTAGTATGCATACAGCATATCGTCAAGGTTTTTTATGCAATGCACACAATTTTCTTTCCTTCGAGGACTACTAACGTAAAGATTAAGAAAATATGCACATATGCATATTCTGGGTGACTTTTTACCTCATCTGGTCAGTATGTAGATTATTCTACAAATAACAGTTGTCAGTTCTACCTCTTCAATTCAATTTTCTTCTTCAACTGGAGAGACGGAATTCGATTTGAATAAGTTGCCGACATTTTTACATCTTTGAGCCTCGAGTAAGTTTATTATATTACACTAACGCAAGTAGTCATTCTCGGAATGTAATATTTGTTTTACGGCGTGTACAAAATAGTGATAGGATCCTTTATATGATGCCAATCGTCTGCATTAAAATTATTTTAATGGGACAATAACTGTGAGATGTTTGACGCCATTAAATTTAGTTTTATATCGTATAATATTCTAACAGGAGGGATTTTCTGGTTTTTGTTTTTTTTGTACTCCTTGAATGCTTGAATAATATTATACACACAATATTACCTTCTTGTCACCAGTTGAGCCGCTTGATATATCTTTATTACAAAATTACATTAACGTTATTATTCGTACTACTATTTAAACAAGTGGAAACGTCTCATTTTAAAATGGTAATAAATGTAAAATTTTGTCTTTGTTGAGATACAAATGAATTCGTTTTTATTCTGAACAAAATTTTGTACAAGTAAAAAAACTTGATCCCCCTATAGTTTTATTTATGTTGTATCATTATGATAAATAATTTATACATGTAGCTATGTATATTTTAAACTTAAGTAGGTACAATGATTTCATAATCGCAGATTTAAGGAGATTTTTTAAACATGTCAACTAACTGCAGTTATGTTTGACATTTTCTGTGTACCTCTATTGAAAACCAGTAGACACGCCTGTCAAAAGACGGGACAACACAATAATTAATAAATTTCCATCCGATGACCACACAGGTCATTGGACATCCTTACAACTTTTTTCAAATTTATATAGGAGTCATGGAAAACTCTCACGCCACCGGATATTGATTTTATTATAGTTTTGGATTGGATTGTATGATAGCTGCGATAACGAGTATCGTGCATTTGAGAGAGAAAAATTATACTCTTTTACAGCAGTTTCAATGCGGCCTATAAATGCATGCAAGCGGCTTGCTTTCCATTAAACATTTGTAATGGAAGCAAAGATCAATCAATCTATCAGTGATGAGTGATTTAGGTCTACGATAAAATAAGTAAATGCAACTATTGGCAATACTTCAGTATAGATTTCTATACCAGGTTTTTCATGTGAGAACGAAAAGTTTTTAAGCTTTATGCTGTTGACACTGGTCTGTAAAAAGCTTCGTTATATCCATGTCTACTATATACCTCAAGAAACATCAATGATATTTCTAGGAAGCAAAAGATTGGCATCGAGTAATTTTACAAACGCTCACAGCTCACTTTAATAAATAATAAATAGTATGTCTTTTCTATATTTTATTTGAAGTTACTGTTAAAAAATCACTGCGCAATTTATTTCCATTACCATGGTCAATGCGAGGGTCATGAAAATTAATGATAAAGTCCCAGAGTGCTGAAGTTCAATCCAACGCTGTTGTACTTGTCATATACATATGTATATTCTTATGCAGCTAATAAAATAACACGTATATATGCAGAGGAAAGTCTCAGGTTTCTTTACTTTTAGGTCTCTCAGACTCAGACTACTCATGCATCTTGTACTTAAATAATAATTCTCTACATGTGTATGTGAACATTGTGAACACACACAAATAAAAAGGAATAAACTGCTTTTACAATCCTTTACCCCTGTGGAATCGTCGAAACGCACCGCGCTTACAATTAGCTTGTATGTGAGGGTCAAGTTCTTTCATTTCATGTGATATATGTCTGAGTGTTTTTCTAGTTGGTTATAACTCTTCGGTTAGTAATTGGACCTGATGGGGTGTTCGTAATGCTTTACTTATACACACACGTGAAAAAAGAACTGTTTAATTTCTGCATACGCATAACTGTAAACCTATGATGTAATTAAACATGTTTTTATTTTATATGGATCATGTATTACATTCTTCAGTTGTAAATATCTAATCATTACATTATGTATTATTATGTTATAAATATAATAGCTTGCAATTTTTTTCACACTGATTACAAAAGTCCCTAGTAACCGGTTATAAAATATTTAGAGCGATTTCACCTTATACATTACAACATAAACGCATGATAATCAACAACATATAGTACTTGGATTTTTACATCAACTAACTGTGTAATCATAAGAGGAACGAAAATAGTTCTTTTTCATAGCGTAATATTTTAGTATACAGATCTCAAATCATAAAATATGATGGATTTTCTCTCTCCCTGTCTTTCGTGGACGATATGTGTATGTGTTGTGTACATATTTAAGTGATGGCTTGACTGGAGTAAAAGAAAAATTTGATGCATCGGCTGACGACTCTGGCTACGTAGTGGTGATGGTTGTTGTTGTTGTTTGTGTGTGTGCATGAGTCCCATTTGTTCTCTATATATTCATCTTAATATAATACTGCTGTGAATCAAATTAATTTTTTTTTCAACCTGAGATGAATTTCAAAATGATGCGTGCCGAAAAGTGTGTGTCTTCTGGGTAGACTTTCTGAACTATCTCGATACTGTTTTCCGATCTTCCTCACTCTCCATCTCACTCTCTCCCTGTGTGTCTGTATACTGGTGGATGAGTGAATGAGTGAGGTGGAGAGTTGAACAACGGATTCCACTAAAGACGAAATGTAATTTCTCTCTTTCACTCTCATCTTTCCTTCTCCCCGTCTTTATTCTCTGTCCAAACAAACTCTCTCTCTGTGCTCCTTTTTTTAAATCATGAAAGCTAATATACCGAATATTTCCTTATAGTGGCACATGATATAGAAATTCTTGTTTACATGCCGTTCAGTTTGAACGTTTTACATATACGCGTACGTGTAAAACATTTAAAGAAACAGCCGGGTAATGCACGTTTTAAAGCGTGTATTACAACCGATCGCTAATAGTAGCAGAGTGTTGCAGCACTGAAATATTCGATGCATCATAGTTGGAAGGTGGTAAGACTGTCTTATGAGAAGTTGGGGTGGCCATATAAACTCATCGTTAATCCATGCATTGATATTATGTATGTGTACTTGTACATTGTACATACTACATACACCATACTCTCTAGCTCGCAAACTTTCAATGTAATTTCAGTTTTGTCCGTATGACACTAAAGGCGATGAATGACATGGGCGATATCAAAATGTTACAGTAATGCTCGATCAGGAATGTGAATTTTGTCATCAGGATATTATTTTCCGATTTTACTTTAATGATTTATGTAGCCAGGAACTCTCAAAAGTTTCTATTTATTTTTCTTCTTTTGTCTGTTTATGAAAGGAAGATTAAAGTGCAAACCATCGAAAACTTTAATAATTGAACGACGAGGTCACTTTTCTATATGCATATTGCTCGAGTCAATGAGTAAGAATAATATTGACGATGAATCTTGTCTGCAGATATATATCTTGCTTTGAACAAGTATCAGTTAAGTAATATATACTCATCATGCGGTTGAAGCTCATGGCCTCCATGTCTCTTCCTCGTTTATGTATATAGAGATTGTATTTTTATAAGTTCATATAGTAATTTTGCGTAAGCATAAAAGCCTCATCACACGGAGATTAAGAAACCTTCTGATTTAACATCAGTTGCAGTTTATTGGTGGTAGTAAACCAAGTAATAAGCAAATGTAATTGCTTAGATGAATGATATAGCAAAGTTATATTCAAACAAAGCATTCCGTACGTTTGGAAGGAAACAAATACTGTGCATATATCTACTATCTACTGAACTAATATTTCTGTTACAGGACAAGTATATTGTAATAGCTTATTGGTATCCCCTTCTTTGTTTTTTATTCGTGTTTGAACATTCTAGCTGACAATTTTTGTATGCATAAGAAGCCTGGAAACGTTACGCATTGTTTCTGCTCAGTGATTCTGGCTAGTAAATAATCTTTGTTGGGTTACCTAGCGTGGCGTCTGAAGGAGAAAAGATCTAACTTTCAGTGCATTATCATATATGAGTCAGTAAGTAAGTAAGTAGGCAGGCAGGCAGTCAAACAGGCAATCATGTCTCTAGTTAGGATAGACAGACGATAGATTTGAGTGAGAGACAGGGTGAGACTGTGTGCTGTGTGTATAATATGTAAGAAAGAGAGAGAGAGAGGGGGGGAAAAGGTGGACGGGAATGCCGAAGTTTCTTTCTTCGTAACGTGTTGGAGCAGTACTTGATTTGAGAAAATCGAAAATGCATGTTCAAATTCATGTCGCACCATCCATGACTCGGCTTTTTTATGACAAATGGTCAACATCTCTCTCGCTCTCTCTCTCTCTAGTTACACACACTCTCTAAATCATTTGTTCTTTTCAATTCTTCTAATCTGTGTACTGTGATGCCGCTTCTTTATTCTTTCGTCGATTCTAGTAGTACTACTACAGGTACTACTACTACAACTACTTGTCCCTTGTTTTCTTGTTGTTCTTCTTGTATGACTGTGTCTCTGTCTACCCATGAACAAAATATTAGCGTCTCAGATAATGTTTTTTTATTACTAGACGGATATATAGATATTCTCATACAAACACTGCCTTTGCCAGTATCGTAATTATTAATGTAAAGATTCATATGAATGTAAAATATTTCAATTTTGAATTTTTGGACGACGTCATGAGAGCACTCAAGTCAATATAAATGTATGATGCCAAGGTTTAAAGTTGGACCTGGACGCATGGATGGGTGGATTATTGGCTTTTGGTAAAATTCGTAAGTTCCACATTCTGTGCCCGGTTTGGGGTATAATAACCCTTTAATGTCTACATTCAGAAAAAGACTAAAATACCATGTGCCTAACATGAAAAAGATTCTTCCTCTGCTGGGTTTCAGTGTTGAGTAAAAAGGGACGAAGGGAGAGCTAATGTTTTGATATATCTGTCGGATGAAAGGCTTCATTTAATTCATATATACATGTCGATGGTTCATTAAATTCGTATAGCCGAGCCATTAAGGAAGTATGATCATGAGAAATCACTGTGTGTAAAAAAGTACGACACAAGCATGCAAAATTAATTTTATTTCCAATCGTGTTTAATCAAAGCATTCCCGTTTTACATCTCGGATAGCTCCATTTTAAAAGAAAATGTGCCATTTATTAGGAAGCATTGTTAAAAATGAAATCAAGTGAACTGTAACAGAGTAAATTAAGATACTTGTACATAAGATATATACAACGATCTTTGATTGATAATGATGTTTTTCTCATGACAACTTAGTACATATAAATTTTTAAGTTTTCTCATTTTACAGACAGAAGGAAATGAAAGATGTAAAGAAAGTTTTTCGTCAACGATAATGATTGAGATGTCTCTCGTACGCCTTTTCGTAATATAATGTATATTATATGACTATTTTTGTTTGTAAATAAGTTTGTAGAAATACATCAGGGAAAGCAAATTAAGTTCGTGTTCATAAAACAGACAGCAGAGAGACAGAATTCCATAAAAATGGAAAAAAACCATAGGAAAATGCCAGTGTCCTTAATCAACTTACAACGTTACAAAAATAAAAATACCTTCTACGAGTATAGGAACACATAAAGAAATTGGTAGCCATGCGGTCATTTCACCTCTGTTTAATCTTATATAATATCTATATTCCTGAAAAGTTGTGACAAAGAAAAAACTCGTAGAAAGTTACGATCTGTATCTATCCATTCATTGTTCTGCTTCTTCTCTTTCCTTCAGATGAGATACTTGAGGCTCTTCTGTTCTGTGTTACATGTATACAGCATGTGTAATGTGTGCATTTGCTCTTTGGGAAGCTTAAAAATGCTCGCACTGTCGAACCAAAGAACACGATTGAGAATGAGAGAGTCTTGGGTTGAAGACGAGTCATACGACTTCAGTGAGCGGGTCTCACAGAGAAAGAGAGCTTATGTATACGTAATGGATAAAGTCTAAAGATGAATAGGCGATGGTCAAATGGGAAATACATGACCAGCCAGTCTAGAATCAAATGAGCAAAAGGGAAGGTGACGAGGTGGCCTAGACAAATGAGACTCATCTTGAGTATCAAGCAAAAGTCCCAGTTTAAGATAGGATATCTTAATTGATGGTAGGGTTGGATAAGATGTGACAAAGAGAGAAGCTTTGTATATATATAAGTATACTGAGCTTTACGGTTAGTAGATATTCGTAGATATTTTTGAGGGAAAATTCTGTTTTAGATTATTTATTTCCTGTGTACGGTTGTGCGTTAACTATATAGCTATACCTAAAAACTACCCGGGCTCTCGTCCTATAGAAAGTGATCAAATGTCAAAAGTCGGTAGGTTATTATTATGTAGTAAAATCTCCTCTTGGAGATCTTACCGTACATTTCATCTAGAAAAATTCCGTGGATATAAACATATACATACATGTGTACTATATGTTTATAATGTCGAATGATAACATCATTCAGCCTCATCCAAACCAAACAGAACTAAGTAAGTAAGAATCAAGAATTTACTTACTTGTCTTATATTGTGTTATACAACTTGAATACAAGTAATGTGAAGGAAGGATATAAAAACAGAATACATTACATCACAGTAGAAGCAGAACCTCTTCTCTAGAGAGCAAACTTACTGGTATACAATAGAAGACAATACGATGATTCTGAATGGTATTATATATGAACACGGGCTATACATGCATAAAAATACGTTATATATACATATATATATATATATATATATATAGGTACTTGATACATATAAAATGTGTGATAGAGGATAGAGGTAGACAACGTTACCGCCAAGCCTAGTCAGTCGGTATATGTTCTAAGTATAACAACAACAATAATAATAATAATACCAAAACGAAAAAAGTAAAGAAAAAGATAGACAAGAATGGGAGAAAAAAGTCGGTGTGCCTTCAGTCCATACATGAAAGTTAAGAAAAAGAAGAAGGACCCTGTCTGATTTATATGTCTGCATTGTAACATTTTCAGGTGGTCCGCAGGCTCTGTATCTTTTTCTCTTTCCTTCTTTCTTTTTCCCTTGCGCTCTGTTCCATGTTCACTTCACGACTTACCCAAAACCAATGGAATTATCTTGAAGGTAGCCAAATGCAACTTTTAAAATTTCTAGAAACCTACAAGATACTCTTGGTATTTTGAACCTTGAAATACACGTAACTCATGCTTCTGTTAAACTCTGCGTCCGCTTTCTTCTGAATTATAAGAATTCATGGAGAAATTCAACCATATAAATAGAGAGAGAGTATGTATATTGTAAGCTAATGTCCACTCGCATCTTCTCTCTCCGTTGCTGCGACGTAAATAATTCTTGATTGAAAATCATGGTAATGTTTTGAACTATACCGATTGTATAATTATATTGATAAGAGATTGATGTCATAAAATAGTAGTGTTGCAAAATTTGCAATTTTATCGTGACAGACTATTTATCTTTGCGAAGCATAACATTTCATTTTAAATTCAAAACTTAAGAAGTGCATGAATTGATTAGCTTTTCAAACATTTTGCCTCAGGCATCGTGATTTGACTTTATGAGATATTTGTCCATTCGTTGAAATTGGAGCCGGATTTTTATAAAGGCATATTTGGCGGTACCCTGAAACCCCTTAATGGAAAAGGATGCATGTACTATGCTGGTGACTGAAAAAAAATCATTCTGACATATATTGCTAGTTAGTTGTGTGTAGCAATGAATAGTTGTATGTCTATAATGTTTTTTGTGTTTATTTGTGTGTCTTGTTATGAGTTGAGCATCAAGTATGGCATTGTCAAAAAGTGTCTCTGTTCTTCCTCAGCTCCTGGTTATCACTCTCAAAAAGTTTTAGCTGCTACTTTCTACCTTTTTATATGCACGTATAGTCTATACAGTGTATGCACTATTATGTGTTATAACTCTAAAGGAAAGCTAGTGAAATGAGTATAGTGATATATATATATAAGTATGTAATTTATGGATATAGGTGCTTTACATTACCTTACATTGATGAGCGAGTTAAAAATATCCCCTTACAGATAATGGTCAACTCCCTTCCACCTCCCATATGATGTATATGTATATATACATATATATGTACATAAAATATATATTTAATAGTTTGAGATCCGATACTGCTGTATACTACCATTTACTTCTATACATGGACAAGCGTTTATAGACTTATCCTACTGATTTTTACCTGAATTTGAACGTGGAATACTCTTAATATCTATATATATATATATATAT
>JAQIVE010006043.1:0-12038 GCA_034698285.1 Sminthurinus bimaculatus | reverse complement strand
TGTATCAGAATACGAAAGTTAGCAAAAATAGCAAGGCCAAAATTATATAAAGTTCCTCAAATGTGTAACCATCCTGGCTTACTGATTATTACTGTAGAAAATTTAATTGTGAGACCTTGTACAATATTTTTGTCACTGACTGACCACTTCCCAGTTTGGTCTTTGTATAAGATGACGCCGTCGCCATAATAATCTTATAAAATTATTTTTATTTCTTTACATTCCATTGTATGTACTCCTTTTTTTGAAGTTAAGTATAAGAAATGAGGGCTATTTTTTCGGGTGTAATTTCCTAGTTCTGATTTGAATTGTCTATGCTTATTATGTGCATTTGCGTATATGTATTTTGTATTTTGATAATGTGATTTTCGGCGTATTTGAACTTGAACCACTTGAAAATAGAAAATAGTATCTCCATGAAAATCAAACTTGGTATATATTATGATGCTACTTCAAATCTGCCAAAATTAGGTATGGATCTATGTACTTCATCTTGTAATACTATCCAATGTTAAGTAGCCAAGAGCAATAAAAGTAGTAGTTTGATAATATTTAAGTCAAATGGTATTGTTTTCTGCAATTATTATTGTACATTTTCTATTGTTATCTACTTTCTACACAATACAAAACGTGCAATTGGACTGGAATAAGGAATAGGTTCTCCCTCGAAAGAAATGGATCATAAATCCAAGAAATTTCATTATGATTTCATGTAGTAATATATGAACGTAATATAGAAATGGAATACGATTAGAAATGAGCATTTTATCGCAGGTATAATGTGTGGTCTTCTTATGAATATGTGCACTATGATCATGCAATGTGTGCTAAATTCAGTTTTTATTGGTTATCTTTTATCTACGATGAGAATGCAATTCAGTTTTAAGTGAATGCATTTTAGTCGGATTAGTTGCATTTTAATTCCGTAAAAAATAGAGACGATCAGGAAAGAAAAGTAATGTAAAAAATATGTTAGTAAATACTATATGTATATGTAAATAAGCATATTTACTTACGAGGTTCACAAGTGGCATGACCAACTAGACTTTCTTACTCACTTGCAACTTGCATTGCATTCTGAATATTGTGGACATTTCATTGAAAAAGGTGCATTTCATATAGTATGCCGTGAAAACTCGACTGAACTCCAACTTTTAAATAAGGTCCAATTGTCTAGTAAACGGAGAAAGTAGATACAACAACAAACAGATCACACCTTCTCCCATTTCAAAAATGTTGGAAATATCAGCACATACGGCGTTTGAAAGTGATTTGTGTCCCTGCTTGAACCAATTAATAGTTTCACGGTTAGGACACATGTGAAACTAAAATATTTGGTGATGGACAAAAGACGAAATCAAACAACGGCAATATATGCATACATGTGTAATGTGTATATAAGTGGACGCTGTAATCAGTACTTACAATTAGAACCTAATTTTGGGCTTGAATTTTCTGGGTGGTTCATCTTATGTGCAGTAAAGTAATAATTTTTATGATATGGGCAATTTATTAGAATTTTGCCTTTTTATAGTCGTGAACATGTCACACATTGTTTGTTCAACAAGTTTTCTTGATGTACTTGAACTTACCTACATGTATGTATTGCAACAACATGTAATCCTCGACTTACAGTGCATGTATGCACTTGTGTAAATGATGATTATTGCTTTTATTTCAATGTTCTAATAATGACCTCTCCGTATCTTAATACGTTTTAGACACACATACACACACATCCAGTTAGTTATTGCGTGAACCTGAGAATGGCACTCACTCATGACAATTAGGTTAAATCTTTACGCACACACTGTACGTATTAAAAGTAATGTAAGACGTGTATAAAAGTGTGTAGTGTGTACAATTATAATTATACTGATATAACTGATATACTGTGTATGCATGCGTCGGCGGAGAGCTAAAGCTACGCAAAGTATTCTAACAGTTGTTATCACTGTTTACTATGTTATTATGGATACAGATTTGCAAAAAGGAAAAAAGAGAAAAAGAATTTGAGTCCTCACTTAAATTAATTACATAGAACTACATACGTCTACAGTTCATATACATACGTATATGTAAGTATGTATATCCAAACTGTTTATTATAAGTGTATCTTCAACTTTTATTTATTATTATGGTCACGCCAAGTTGCGAAGTTGGATTTTTTTTCTCTTACATTCGTATAGTGTATGAATAGGTACGTAGTACGTACATATGACTATATTATTACTGATATTGTTATCATCTATATTCGGAAAGAAAAAAGAAAAAATAGAAGCATGCTTAGCTCCTGCAATCTACAATATATGCGACATTGCATATGTGTGTGTACTGCTAATACTTGTGCACTTTATGTGTACGAATGATCTTCGTAAGTCACATTTAATTAAATTTGAGGGTGTTTAAGTTTGACTGGCACTTACATATGGCAACTGACTAACTGCTGATGATGACAACTTTTGACACAGTGGTGACGATGAGAGAGAATCACGGAGCGAATGATCTTAAGGTTTTATAATAATATATACTTACACATTTTGTGTGACGACCATCACCCATCACCTTTTCAAATGGAGTCTTAAAAATATTTAAACTCGTGGAATACACGTTTTCTATCTTTACACTCTAGCCAGTGATTCAAATGACTAATATCTTATGTGTGTATATGAAGCAGCTGATACTGTTCACGTACTAGTGATGAGGGGTGACTCGTATAAAAAATTCTTTGAATATCAAAGCGTGCAAGTAATATTATTAAACTATATTTTTACCATACAAAGAAAACAACAATAGATCGCTGATTCCTCAGCCCTATGAGGTAGGTATCCCTCAGAGGTAGATGGTAGAAAATATGAATTTACGAAAATTTTAGTTTATGGATGTTTTTATGTTAGTAAGGAATTATAGGGTATATCTATACTCTATACTCATATTGCATGAAGTAATAAAGGAATTTCGGTCCGAAGTTTGGAAACGTTAGCATTTTTTGTCATTTTAGAATCGCGATAAAAATATACTTTGGTTTTTCTAGTGTTTGTTGCTTTGAACTGTTTGTAGTTTGTATTGTGTTTTGTACTATTTATGTATGTAGGGTGAGGCGAGTACATCCTTTTATCTTTGTAGCTTCTTATCCTTCTGAAACACGCGCTCCAAGTTCAAAGGACCTTATTTTATGTACAGTGAACGCAAAAATGAATTTCAGTTATAAATCTTGTTCTTTTGTAATTATACAATATACAATCAAGGAATTGTTAAACATGAGTTGAGGATCAAAGTACAGCACATATTATCCTGATAGCACGAATTCAAATACAGGTTGCATTATTATGTAAAAATGAGAAATCCTATCGCTAATGCCATAAAAATCGAAAGGATTTGTCAAAACTAAAAGCTGGGCCGTTAACGTGAGATAAAAGTAACTGTAATATAGACTTCATGTTATGACATATGTAAGTACATATAAATGATTGTTCCTGACTGAAAGACAAAATGAGGGACATAAATAACGATAGTTATTGTATTAAGTCAAAGATTTTATCTTTAGTCTACGCACACGATAATTTGTGTCTATGGAGTATTTTGCAGGTGATGAGAAAGATAGTAATATATTTTTATAAGATTCAATAAATTACGCGTTTATATGTGGGAATACTTAGGGATTCTATATCAGAAAAAAATGAAGGGGAACCGAAAATAAATTCTCATAACATGTTACTATATACATACATAAGTAATACATATATTTAAATATATATGATTGCATGAGTCTTTTTCTTGTTTTTAGTTTAACTTGGCTACCAAGGGAGTTTCCTGTTTTAAAGTATGTAAATACTAGAAAGTGTAAGTTTTATTTGATTTAAATACATTAATGTGCATGTATCAAATATTGTGTGCATAATATGAATCTAGAAGACTCTTTAGCGTCTTTATATTATGATTCTTCTTAAAAGACCATAATTTCAGCACGAATGATTTCTTCGATTCGATGTCTTTGTATTTGAACAGTGTTTGATTTCGGAATTGTTCTTTAGGTATCAGTTATAAGTATAGACATACAGAAGTATAAATGGATTAGGTACACAGTAGATTTTCAAAAGGAAATAATGTCTGTAAATGAAACTGAAAGGATAGAACGAGTATTTCTCTTTATCGATTAGCTAGACAACGGTCCATTCAGTAAAACGAGCATTTTACACAGACGTTTCAACAAAGCCGTTTAAATGAAATGCAATGTTCATTGGGTTTTTAAATGATTCTTTATACTTGTGATACATTCATCGTTTACTTATCGTATGTCGTTAACTAGAGCCGGACAAGGTACAAGAGAAAAACCTATTTTTAGACTACTGTCCTGGTAGGTTTGTTTGGTGGACGAGAAAATTTTCTTTTCGAGTTTTCCTTTTAAAATAGCCTTCTATTGTTAGTAGAATCAAGTGGTTTTCGTACACTATCTACAATATAGATACACATTATCTGTATTAAATGTACATGACCATGTAAACTTGGAGAATTTTCCACTCCTTCACTCTTTTTAAACATTTTTATGACCCGATCTAATAACACCAAAAGGTGAAAAAAAGATGATAATGGGATAATGAGATTGCACTGTATATTGTACTTGTATGCATGCGTAGATATTCCTATGGATTTCTATCCGCAACTACCTGTGACACCATGCCTTGCAATTTGAAAGAGAAAGAGAATCCATGTGAAAATTCAAAACCAAACCAAAGATTCAAAGGACTTGAGCCTGTGACACCTTTTTTCTCACCGGCCGTCTCTGACTGTGCTTTTCTTGGTCTTTCTCTTGATATGGTGATGACGTTTGATGGTCACATTCACAGGATGACGACGTCTTTTCAGTTTAAAGTCTACAGAGCCATTGATGAGCACAAAATCAGATACAATAACCCTTTGATTCTATCTGACGAGCATGGTAAAGACTCTGCATTTTGATTCCGTTTCTTTCTGTTTCGCATATCTATGTAGTTTTTTTGAAAATGCATTTATGGTTATCAACCCCATCTTGTTATTGTTATTGTCACCGAAAAGTTTTGAACTACATACCTTTTATGTAACGCATACTTTTTATTGTAAAAACTGAGGTGTGAAGAGACTGCTCCAGATAATGTACATATTTTAATTAAAGATATTATATAGCAATTTCCATTCAGCAAATGAGTGAGAACCGAAGCTGACTTTCCAAATTCAGTTTATTGTAAATAAATTGCATCGAAAATTGAGATACAAAGTCCTTATGTCTCTATTTCCTGTCATAAAGTCCAAATGCAGGATGATTTAAACAATTCGAGGAAATTATCTTTTCGGGACTAAATGCTGGTAGATATAGACGTGATTAGTGGACCAAAAAGACGATATATAATGTAGCAAGTATCTGGGTAACGAACTGGTGTTAAGTGTTAAGTAAGGTGGGAATTTAATTTAAATAATCGAGTCTCTCACAAATTAATTTACTAATAAATTAAACACTTAAATTAAACATGGCTGGTAGGAAGATCATTGACCATTGACATTTCAAATGATTTCGCAGTAAGCACGTGAGCGTTGGCTCAAAATATGCTAAATTGCGCGTCATAATTGAGGTGCCTACCAAAGAGGGAGGGAGACCACCAAAATGTTCTTTTTTTTGGCTTTTTTTAGTTTTTCATATAGTTATATAGCTATAAATTAAAATAAAATGAGGACTAAAATCAAAAATGTTCTCTAAGATTGTTGTAGAGCCAAAAATTCCGGTTCTAATGATAAATGACGCAAGTCTGTCGGGTGACCACCGTTGGCGTGATTCTTCATTTTATCCAAAAACTCCCGAATTTTCCTGAAAACGAAGAATCACGCCAATTGTGGTCACCTGACAGACTTGCGTCATATATCATTAGAACCGGAATTTTTGGCTTTACAGCAATCGTAGAGAACATTTTTGATTTTAGTCCTCATTTCATTTTAATTTATGAAAAACTAAAAAAGCCAAAAAAAAAGAATCCGTGTGACAGTATTAATGAGATTTCTATACTAGTTACGGAGAATAAGTTCAAACATTACACTTCCATGTATATGTAATGTTAAGACGAAGCGTAAACGGTTAGGTAATTAATGAAAATTACTGTTCCTCTCAAAACATGTATAATGTATATGCGACTGCATTACTTAATGAATAGTTTAAATACTGATTGAAAGAAAGTAGGAAAGGACGGTCCAGTTGTATATTAACTACTAGTAAGTACTTTCCCCTGTTTTTGAAATGGCATATGGCATTAAGTATTGTTCTGGTATACATTTTGCACAAACGTTTCAATTCTGCGTTGCTAATCTAAATTTGAATGTTACTAATGTTTGTTATTTCGTATTTTCTTCGATTCGTCTTTCGATGTAATGCCCAATGCAGCAATGGAGAGTAAAACTTTCCAGTGGGAAATCTTTTTTCGAAAAATTTACTGATCTAAGGATAAACTGACCACTGACCAGTGATATGACACGAAATGTCAAGCAAAAGAGATGTTAATCTCATTCCAGGAAAATCTTCAAATTCATTTAATAGAATAAGTACTATGGTAAAAGAATACTGATACCTATGTATGTATCAAGAGTACTTATTCCATTCAAAGCTTTCAATTGTACAACTCAACCAACCCAACTAAACTAACGCAAAACTAGGGTCTTGAAAGCGATTTATTTCAGTAGCTACTTGCGCCTTTCGTCCATTTATTTTCAAATATGTCAACTTAAAACAACTCGTCTTCGCACTTATCGTACATACTGTACCATGCAGCATAATCTATGGAATAAAATGTTTATCTCACGCTGTCATCCTGCAGCGCCTGTAACTAAGATACATCCTTGCCTTTGGATTTAGTGTTTAGTGCAACAGGAACAAGTGTTCTCTATATTATGTTTCAGAGGGTATGTATACATAATATGTATACATACATACTTACAAGCATCATTTTGCATCCTGCACAAAACAACAATGTACAGAAAGATGCATTTTACTTTATCGATTCAATGTATTTGTACATAATACATAATAATGTCTCGATATAGTGCTTTAAAAAAATTGGATTACAAGTACAAATATGTGTACACATTGAGCATGTATCTTGCTCTTGAAAACAAAGTTTAAGTAAATGGTTTTTTATATAGTTCTTAAATTTGTTTTCGTCTTTGGGTCAGTGGATAAGAGGTCATAGATATAATATGCTCCTGTAAAAAATATGTGATAGGTATATCATTAATAGATGGATATTTTCGTACAATACAAGATAAGGGTTTCGATTCCTGCTCATTTTTACTTATAAGTAGTTCTCTAAATATCGAATGTGGAGACGAATCTGAAAATAAAACGCGTCAAAGAATTTTTTTTGTTACATATTTACTATGTAATTAATTCAAAAATTATTTCTGCCTATGTGTATGTTAGCATAATCAACAATTGAATGGAGAAATAGTTGATAGAGATTAAAGAAGAAAAAATACACAGTACAGATCCTAGGTAAACCAATTGTATGTAACATGTAACATAAGGGTTTTATGCTTTGCTTGGTTATCAGTATAGAATTTCATGATACATACATAATGTGTATTTAGTATTTAGTACTGATTGAGTGCTTATAAAAATTACAGACGTATAATAAATGATAAGTAGTTTGCAAATAATCGTAGCTACCAAATAACCAAAACACCAACAAAACTCCACTTATTACAATATACTCGTATGTAGATACTACGAGTATTGTAATATCTTTCAACTCGCAACAATTTAGCTACAAATGTATAACTATTAAAAAAGAATAAGTAAGTGGCCTTAGTGAAAAGGCGCTTGTAGATGGTGATGAGAATAAGTATCTACACAAGGTGCAATATGTGTAATAATAGTGCAAAATTGTGTGTGTTATGACTGTGTAGGTGTTTTGTGTGTATGTATGTATATGTGCACCTTTTAATGCGGACTTTCTCGACTGTAAACACTAAAGTTAAGGTGCGTGTTTGCTACAGACTCTGTGATTTTTATTCTCTCTCTCCCTCACTTGCTCGCTCGTCTGTTATTAAGCATAAGATCTATTAAATATTGTAGCGTAAATTATAAGTGTAAATGGGTACAATCTGTTACTTTGTACATATCTTGTATATGCACGTGTGTATATGCATCTCTTTACTGTGACTGTATCATGTGTAACAATTGAAACCAAATAATGTATTTATCTACTGAAAAGTAAATTTATGCAATGCTAGAGAATTCCTTGTCGATCTTGATAAAATGGATCGAGTATACAATGCAGATAAAATATTATAAATAAGTTTTTTCCTCCCTTTTTCCCCTTTTCTCGAGAGGCCCACCACATATTACACTATACATAGCAGGCAATGTTATTAAACAGTAACTTTGTCGCTGCTATACTAACTACTACTGTTAATATTTATAGAAGTGATACAGCACCATGTGGAAATTTGAAATTATATTGCACAGTAAAGTGTACAATGTACAATGTTTATACCTATGAAGTATGTACATACTTACATACAGATGTGCATAGTTATTATAAGATTGGTAGTCTCGATTTCTCGATACCTACCATAATACAACAATTAAGTAAGAAGTTGGAAAGATTCATTTGATGTTGATTATAGAATTATAATATCTGTATAAGCTCGCATCTTTCATTTCCCTCCCCTTTGTTCGACCATCATTATACACTCAGACTTGAGATTTGAAAATGATGGGGATGGAAAACGGCGAAAAAACTAGTTTCTTCATGACACACAGTCGGCCATAATATATCGTTTAATATCTGTATCAGTAAGGATAAATACTATGGATGTGGTTTCTGCTACTGTGGCCACTGCACTGTATCGTATCGGTATTGTACTGTATTTCACAGTATACAGTGTAAAGTACGGTACATTTTCTATGTAGATACATAAATAGATTTTGCAGGGTAAGAATTAAACTGTCGGTAAATTGTGTGTTAATTATCTTGAGAGAGCATATACGTACATATGAGCAAAATGCAATAGATGCATGTAGTGTACCTATATTAAACTTATCTTCATTATATATTGTATGTTAAAGTTGCATATTATCTGTACACGGTCATCTACTTATATGTAATACTACTGTAGAGGACGATTGTGTGACTGGTTCCTTGTTCCAGTTCATGATGAAAGGAAAGAGATGTGTGGCGATTAAGAAAGAAAACAAAAACAACGGAGAAGCGTAATTTCTCACGTGCTTAATGAAATATCTCTCATTTCTTTGGACAGTTTTGAACTTTTTCATTATTTTATGCCGTCTGTTTTTATATTATTATCTACATGTAGCATAGATAGTATGTATAGTACAAAATTGCAATATTTAATATATGGTGGGCTATGAGAGACGAAAGTAGAGAACAAATATACACCGTTGAGATGAGAGGGTCTACTTTAAGCTTTAAGCGAATGGGAGAAATTCTGTGAAATATGTATTTAGTGTAGATTTTTAGATGGAAAACCATACGCACCCAGCTCACAGACTTAACTAATTGACTTCAAATGAAAAATGAGGCTGAGTTAGAGTTAGATCTATGTATAATGTGTATATACATATATTAATATATACCTGTATACTATCTATACTCAAATGAACTGACCATCAGCTATTCCCCAAGTCTTTATCCATCTCTTTTTTATTTCTCTCTCTCTCTCTCTCTCTCGTCATCTACACATGGTTGCATACAGAGTATTTGTACAATACATTATATATTATTATCTATACTCATATGCTCAAATGCAATATGTATGGCAAATCTAGCAACCTTTATGTCATGGCCCGGTGCCTGTTCATAGTTGGCCTGGCCTGATTCTATGAGGTTAAAGTGTATATTATTATTATTAAGGTAGAAAAGAAGACGTAGAAGAAGAAGAAGAATGAGAAGAGGTTGCTGTTATTATGGAGGCTATTTGACTGCATAGTTTCAGATTTAGATTTAGAGCTCACACCGAAGTGAAAGCATGGTTCTGTGGTCATAATATATTTTCAATACATTGTACATACTGCATAGTGAATCAGTAGTTTGTACAAGGAAGAACGCTAAAAGTATAACAAGAGGAGGAATTTCCATAAAGAATACACAAATACACAAGGTTTTCATACCACCTTTAAATCCAAGTTATGTAAAGAAGTCGATAATAATATTAATACTGCATTTGAGATTCTTTGGAAAACTTTCTTTTTGTTCAGTTTTCAGTTTATGTGTCTTGCTGATCAAGTGTTTGACTAATTCTTGTTGTTTGAAAGATTATAGTGTAAAAAGTGTAAAGTGGTTGCATAAATAAATAGTTACTCTATTCTGTTGTTTGGATTTTGTACACATGATTTACATATTATATCCCAATAAATAAAACAACATAAAGACACTTGAATGTGCATGAAAGATGAAAAGTGCTGAGTTTGATCCAAAGTTTAATGTGAGGCATTTGAGAACAAAGTGTGAATAATGGATCAGATCATCATCCCTATCTTTATACAGAGTAACCAAAGTGTTTCATCTATTTGTGGGTGCTCCTTTGTTATTTTTTTTACACTTTACAGTCTAAACAATTTGACAGCCTGACTAAATCACAGAGTCAGCACAGTTTTAATACAGAGAGAATCATACAAGTTAAGTATTGCCTTGTGATCTCTCTATACTGTAAATAGTTATGTACGTTTCCCTGTCTAATCTTACGTGTTGTATTACAACAATAAAACATTATGGTGTTTTTTGTGTATAGCTAGAATAGCATTATATTTATTGTTAATATCGTTCACAACTGTGACTAGACAGGGTGACAACCCTCATTGACTCATCATCAGTCTTATTGTTCATGTCAGTCTCTTTTCTTCCCATTGCATTGCATTGGCTTTGGACTCGAAATTAAAACAGAGCCGGCTGTGAAACTTTTGGTGGAACTTTTTAGCAACAATGAAATGTGAAATGAGCATCAGAATCGATATTAGTATTTTTTGTAGTATGTAATAATACTAGAGCTTCTCTAGAGAATGAAGGGGAATAAAGTTGGCGTGGATTGTATTTTCATTCCTTTTGGTGCTTAAAGTGCTTAGGAGTACTTTTAATCACGTAATATTATTGATGTGAGACTGAAAAACGTTCAGTGGTGCTGTGTGCGTCATTTATTATTTTGTCTTCATAATTGTCACGGAGTAGATGGCTGTTGTTAATATTATTATTACTATTATTGTGATTGTGACTGTGTGACTGTGAAATTGAAGGAATCAATAATCAATATGATAAACTTGCAATGTACAGTTAAGTAATAATAGTATCTATATTTTCCTATTTCCAATTGACAGTGCTTCTTGGTTGATGGTTGACGGAGGTAGACTCAGAGTGTCTTCTTCTCCATCATCCTGTTCATCAGTTCTTCGGAAGTAGTGAGTGTTCAGTATGGGAGCAAAGGATGTCTTCCTCAATCCACAATTTGTAACGTCGTCGTTAACGATGACGACGGCGACAGCTGTGAGTGCACTTAAGTCGCCCACCGCCAACAATGTCCCGCCACTTCCACAGTCACCAATATCGATCGACCCATCCTCACCATCGAGTAGTGTTCGTGAGCATCATTGTGAACAAATCGACGAAGAGTGGCATCAAAAATATGCATTTATTATTGGGCTTCTTCGAAAACCTCACGCCCTGCTTCTTAAAGACTCTCTCATTCGGGAAAAGGATAGAATGGCCCAGAAACTCCATTCCTATCGTCTGGAGAAAAATTATGTTCGGGAGAACATGGCCAAGGTCAAGGAGCAAAACGAGTAAGAATTATTTTGTCTATTAACCTTTATCTTTTATGTTTAGCATTGAAGAAAGATGTCTGTATCAAAGAATGTTTGTGAACTGGGAACGTCAAACTTTGAAATCGTAATTTTCACATTTCTCGTGGGAAAAAGACATCAGTAATTGTTAAGTACCGTATATGTTCTTTTAGTAAGACAGCATCCAATAGTACGACCCGGGGCAATTTGCTACGTGCTTTTTAAA
>JAQIVE010006042.1:0-12040 GCA_034698285.1 Sminthurinus bimaculatus | reverse complement strand
TCCTCCATTCCTCTCGTAAGTAAACAAGAAATAAGTCAGAGTATAATATAGTACACATCAGTAATAATTGTAATGATTATGTATGACAGTATATACGCGTTAGAGGAAGATGAAGAATAATAATGATAATAATAATATGTCCGTACATAATAATAACTGCGAGGTTCTAGCTTGCTTATGCTTCGTTCTCCATCTCCACACATTGCTTTGATGAAGAAGAACAAAAAATACGCTCACAACTGCATTCAACACTTGCTAGCTAGTTAATCACATTGTGCTAGTGCTGGACTACGGACGCGACCTTAAAGCTACCAACCAAACATCTCACTTTGCAGTCCAACCTCAAATCAAATACGTCATATTTGTCAACAATATATAATAATTATTTTTTTTGAAAAATAAATAGTGCTTATAAGTTTTGAGTCAGTGTTAAACCATAATACAGAAAACCAAGATAGAGAGTGCCTGTGCAGTAAAAAGCTTCAAAATATTGCCCTCAAGTCTTCGATTTACCTCCAAAATTTTGACCAGAATAAAAAAACATTACCCAATGTACTTTTTGCCCTCCTGACATTAACTTTCACACCTTGTCAACCCCACGTTCCTCAACTTAAGGATTCTGAATCTTGATTGTCATCATCATCATCATCATCAACAATAACAACAGTTGTAGCAGCATCAGTAGAGTATACCATCAATTTACAAATCTATCCTCCCATCGTCTCAACAACTCGCCGTCACTCATAGAATGTTTGAAAAGTTTGAAAAGATACGAAAAAGTAATAAGTCATCGAATGGTGAATTCATTGTGTTCACGTGCCTGCCTCAAGTTCACCATCCTAAGGTAAATTAAAATTATCAAAATATTATGCAAAATAATATGTCCAAGAGTAAATGATTTTAAGGTGTAGTGTATTACGCTATTCATTTTTAACTCAAGTACATAGTTATAAAATTATGCATTTGATTTTCGATATCTTCTACTGTGTATGATTATGATTTGCGCATGTATGTAGGTAAAACATGTTTCTGAAGCATGACATCAATTTTAAATCATTTTTTGTACAATATGTCATTCTGTATTTTTATTATAGGATGGTGAACTTGGGAAGGTCACTCCAAATTCCCAACAAGTTCAACTCGAGGTCCAGAATTATCACCCGTCCCACGGTGTGGCCATTTCGATAGAGGACTCGCCATTGAGTGAGGAAGAGCGGAAGCGTTACTACAAGAATCCACAGAATGTAATGGGCAGCCGAAAAATCCGGGAACTAATGCAGGCTCACGAGATAACTATGACGAAGCAACAAAGTGGCAAATCGAAAAGTCTGAAAATGGCCTTACTTTTTGGCGTCGCTCTGACCTTACAGATTATTGCCGTTCTCCTTATTTTCATCTAGACTTGATAACTTTACGTGTAAGAACTGATTTTAGAAACGTCTGAGATGGTTATAGGAAATCTTTTTTTTTGTTGTGTAGTTTTTTCTTTACAGAATATACTAATGTTATGCGAATTCGTATAAAATAGCAAGCTGCCTATAATGTCTCTTCTGATTCAACTTTTTCTGTCGTTTACTAACTTTTACGTTCATCTTTAACAAAAATTTCTCCTTTTTCTTCAAACATTGCGTATATTATAAAGACATGCGACAATTTAGAATTTACTTTTGCAATGTTTTTCCACTATATATTAACTTCAAGCAAATATACAGTATGACCCCTCTAAGTGGATACCCTATAAATCAAAAACAATTAGATTAGAAAAAAACCAGATTAGACAGACTGAATTGACTGCCATTGCTAAGTTAAAAATTCACACTAATCAAATCAAAAGATTATGATGATTCCGACTTTTTTTCGGATTCGAAACTAACAGCTACATAAAGCCAAGACAATCAAAGCCAATGCATTCTGATTAGTGGGGTCAGACTGTATACTTGGATATAAATAAATGGTAAATGTACTTTTATTTACACAGACTACCAAAGTTTTTTGCAATAATGTGTGTCATGTCAATATTACGCACATCCATTTCTGTATACTGTTAACTTACTCTACTTATGATGATGATGATAACAATGTTATAAATAATGTAGAACAAATGTAATAATCTTAATTCTATATAATATACCAAATTCTTGTATTTTTAATAGTCCGCTGAACGAATCAACCATACTTACACTATAAATAATTTATATATTCATATTATTATAGTTATGATTTGTGTACGTATAAATTAAAATGTTATAGTCAATAGTATTCATCGCAATATATTATATTTAATTACTTAATGCCCTCGTGTTTTGACTGCAACAACCGAAGAAGGAAAGAAGTAACGGGCCTAATATTTTTTATTGTGGATATATTATACATAAATAAATACATATAATAGTGATAATGTACTATTTACGATGAACAATAATAATGACTTGGGTGTAAAAAAAAGTCGTATACCTACATACTTACATAGATATGAAGACGTGTAGACACGGAGGTAATAAATTAAAAAATGTATGACGTACTTATACGTATACCTACGTATATTATTATATTGGTGCAATAACTTTAAAAGAGAACAATATTGATTAATGCTGTACTTAAATATACATACTTACACATACATTATACATATTCCATATTCCATATTATATGAAATGAATGGAATTCAGGGTAAATATTATATGAACTATAAACTAAGTATATCATGTCCCCCCCCCCACATTTTTCTAAATGAAACACTGAAAATAAATACCGAGAAATGACACTTTCTTTTTTACGAGTAAAAGTACTTTGAGCGAGTTCTAAAAAACATGAGATTATTTCAATACATTTCTGTTCATGTGTACATTGCATTATTGGAGGCATTGCACCAAATAGTTTTAACAAGTAAATGAGCATTTAAATGTTAGACATGATGGTGATGATTGTTAATAATATTATGTACATACTAATATTATTATTGTGAATGAAATGAGGGACGTACAAACTACAAACTTGATTGTTTTGCTGGCTATTTTTGCCGGATCCTCTCTTCATGTGTACGTGCATATTTCATGGTACACATTACACATATATTATTTAGTGGTACGTTATACTAGTTAGCTGTAATCATCGCACGATACGCTTTTATTGCATGTCATCTTATACTTTGGAATTTTATGATCAAAATAAAGCTTACATGAAAATAAAAAACAATATATAGGTATAAGTAATATATTTACACATCGTGTATCAATATGACTCTGCCTGCATGGTATATGCATGGTAATATGCGCCATATTATACAGATTATATTTACATATATATGCGGCATATACATATTGATTTTATGGAACTTCTGATTCATAAGACTTAAATAATATTATGGTGCTGATATGATGCATCATAACGTTGCAACGTATACTACTGATATGCACAATGTACAGTATGCAATGCTTGATATATGATGAAAACATTAGTTGCGGGAATCGACATTCCGCGTTTTGTTATTGGTCTATTGAGGAACATCATCTTATACTGAAAATTGTTGAGGTACGTTATTCATAAATACGTTATAATAATATATAAATGTTGTTTATATTTTTGATACTGGACTAAAATACTCGGTATAGCACAGAATACAACAGAAACGACTTGAATCAAAGGATGGGACAACAACCCATGGAGAAAGGAGAACGCTTTCGTGAGTTACACTGTGTACATTGTACATATAGGTATAATGTAAGTATGTGTATAATTAATATTATTACACAAAGATCCATTTGTCTACATCAAGCATCCTAACTACGCATTAACTTGAGAAATTTGAGCACTACTACACTGTCAGGAACATTTGCTGTATAGTGTACTTATATATAATGACAACATAATACTGACATAAAAAACTCCAGGGATTTCCAAAATGTATTAAACATTTACCTTGAAATTGATATATGTAGACTGTTTTGTATTTACTTACTACTTACATGTGTATATAAACTATAAACTGAGTATGAATACGCTCCTTGTGCCCTTTAAGTTTGGGAAATCCTGCATATGTATGTATGTGGCAGAAATAGACAAGAAAAGGACGACCTAAGTAGGATATCTAATATAGGATTTCCCATACTGGGTGACTGAAAGTTGAAACAAATTAAAAATGTGTAGTTGTTTTGTACGGATTGTGAATGAATCGAACCTTTCAAATTTTCAAGACGTAAATGCATTTCCATTCATTTAGTTGTTTAATGGTGAAAAATCATGTACATACTTATATAAAATATGTACATAATACTTAATATCTACTGAACTATAAATAGACGCAACGCTCTGCACTCGTCGCTGTATTTTGCTTTCTTCTGCATGTATGTAATGTATAGCAGTAGTAACTGATACATATGCATACCTACAGCTAATTGTAAGGTTAGGTACACCGGAAGAAAAGTAAAATTCTTGAGAATAGCAGAGCTAATTAAGATGAAATTATTATTAAGTATCTTAAACGTACATAACCATAACACTTTGGGATTGTGCTGTCTGTGTATTATTACGTATTTACAAAAAAAGTATACGCTTTTTCTACATGTAATAATTTCCAAAGGTTAGCATTTTGTTAGTAATATTAAATAATGTCTTCCTGTCTTGTAATTTTTGCAGCTCATGGCTTTAAAAACATAAATTAAATATACAAACTCCAAGTCTGCTTATTATCGAAAAGCATATAAATAAAATTACTAGTTGGTATTATTCTTCTAGTTAATGAATGGACTTGCATGAGACTGCATAAATGTAAAAAAATAAAACCATTCGGCTTTCTCAAATTTTTATACTTCTTCTTTGAGTTCGAAGCATTTTTAATCACAAAGTTAGCTTCTGACAACTAGTCATCAGCAGTTTAAACATTAAATAATGACTACTAAGAGTATTTTAACATTGTCTCATGTTTTGAACTGCTTGCATGTTCCTTTTGTTATCCTTCGTATGCAAAACACTTGTGAGACAAAAACATGTTCACTTTGTGCTTTGTTACTAAAAAGATGATAAAACTAATAATATGTAAGAATGTGCATTACAATAATTATGACGGAATATCAAGTGGATAAAATACAACGTTGGAAAATTGACAAATATATCCTACCCAGAAAAGAAGATAACTTTTTGAAAAAACAGAATGATTTTATTCCTCGGTTTTCTGACAGCTTTTATAAAAGAACTATTTAAAATTCTCGAAGTACTTTCTATAATATGATATTGTTATGCTTTTGGATTTTGCATCGATTGGCAGTAATTCCATGATAACTCATCTTTAAAAAAGATTTTCACCAATATGTAAAAAAATTTAAACAAACAGTCCGAGAATAAAAATGCCTTTGAAAAACATCTACATATACAGATTTATTTGTATAAGGCGAAGGGAACAATCAATTAACGGGAGATTAACATGATTTCAAGAGGGAAAACAAAATTTGTAGTCGTAGATACTTTTAAGACTTCGTCCCGTGGCTACGAGAGTGCCATTGGCGAATTTAATTTGAACACAGGAACTCAATTACGAAACGTACTTACAAAAAATTCTCAAAAGCCCATATCCCAGTTTCTTTTGCCTATGAAAAAACCCAAGTTTTCGTATCACCACAGTGTTTTTTTTACAGATTTTACAGTTATTGATTAATTAAAATATAAGGCTAGATTCCAACACATTCAGGATTGCATTCTAAAAATACTAGACGGTGAAAGGTGAAAGTTGCTCCTACAAAATAGATTGTCTGAAATTTAACATACTAAAATCCAGAAAAGATTGCTTACGCGCTAGAACTTTGTACTTACATTGTGTTTGTATTTGACTTTTAATAAAGTTGTACAAAATTGTTTTCATTAATTCGTATTTCTTACTCGTTCTCGTTAATCTGAACTAAAAAATTTACATAATAACAAAAATGGCTTTATCATCATAATTATTGTTATTAGGTATCATAATATTATTTGTGACAAAGTTGACACTCATCACGACAGTCATAATTTTTACATAGCAACAAAACCAAATAAGCAATGTTTTCAAGTGACGATACAACATTATCAGAGGAAGAGATTATTGCTGTTTATTGTTGTCGTGTCGTATGATGTACACAGGAATGGAATTTAACTGAGATCGTGACAAAGTATGAAATGATGATGAATGACTACCTAAATACTATGTATGGTTGCCAACATTTGTAAACCATAACAATAGTTAAAATGTTACTGCTTTCGAACAGACGAAGAAAAATCTCTTCAGATTAAACTAAAAATAGTTTTCTTCTATGATTTTCTTCTAAGAATATAACTCAAAATTTTGTACGCCAGCTCGTTGCATTTCTTTTCGTAAGGGTTTCAGAAAGTGAATACATACCTATGAAGATATCGCATCTGCTTCGCTTGTACAGAATTGTAGCGTTTTTGACTTTTACATCGGTGAAAATTCAAAACAAGTACCGTAGTGCTGCAATTCAAGCAGATACGGTATATATTTCATATTTACTTCGGAGGCAAGTAATTTTTTTGCTCCCTATCGTTTATATGTAAGAAACTACATTTAAAATGCGCCGTTAAAAAAAACGGCATTATATTACTGTAGTGAATGTGGAATTATTTTAATATTTTACTTTACTTTAGTTGAGATGTTAAATCATGACCTTAAGGTATCAATATACAACGGATATTTCTGTTCTGAATACATTGAAGATTGCCACGTTTAGGTTCACAGTTAACAGCAGCATAAAAAATCAAAAATAAACTTACTTCTGTACATAACCATTAATCTACATTTAATATAGTTGAATATTTACGAGGTAGAATCTGGAATCCCTGTCGCTAATTTATAATATTTAATTAATGAGTTCTGCTTCGAAAATATTCAATTTTATAATAATAATAATACTATGTCTATTCTACACTCTACACTGCATTTTCGTGCCTGTACAATAAAAATGTTAATAAACATAATCAAAACATGATGCTTCCAACAATTTATTATGTATACGATACTCTATGTGTATACATAAATGTATAACCACACCTTTCAAGTTTACGTCCCCGATTCACACCATAATGGGTAATTTTCTTGAACATTGGCAGTTGTGGAAATATAATAATTAAATAACGGTGTCAACGTCTTCCTATCATGCGTGTGTCTATTACACCATGTACAATGTATATATAATGTGTACAAATTTATAAATGAAGGTATAAAATCTAAAAGCTACCATAGTTCTACAAATATCCTATGTTATATGTGTCTGGAATCTGACAGATAGGTAAACAATGAGAGCTACTTACATATCTTTTGTTTGCATTTTTAATTTCAAAGTGTTCAATCATCAACTTCTTATTTATTCGTCGGCTTGAGCCAGATCATCTCTTAAGTCTTGTTCAGTAACTCCAGCTTGTTTGGCCATATCAACGCTCTGCCAACAAATAAGTCAATAAGAAACTTTTGAGTACTTAATTATGTACAACTAGAATATCAATACATAAGAAGTCTAATACATACTAACATGAGTTGAAGAACAGAAGATCATCTGATATTGGCAAATTTTTAGGATATTTACTATACGTTTGCAACAATGTACATAAAATAAAATACAAAATACTTACTTCAGAAATCACACTCGAAAACAAATCGAAATCTTGCTGATCTTTGAAAATGACTCGGATACGAGACTTTTCTGAGCCATGATTTTTCATCATGTTGATAAAATTCCATTCAAAGGTATTATTTCCAGCAGACTGCAAATATGAATAAAAGTTGAAATGAAAACAACGAACAAATACACAATCATAAACGAATAACAAATTGCCACACGTCCTACAAACATCACCATACAGTATAGTTAAATTTAAAGTCGCATTTGTGCTTAGCACAGTAATATAATTACATGTTATTACACTAAATATGTTAATATACTGTTAATTTTGTATATTATATAGACAACACGTCATTAAAAAAGAAAGGACAAATTATTATTGTATACTTACTTTAACTTCAGTTTCAGACGCAATGAAATGATCAACGAAATGGTCATCGTTGGTGGAAGATTGAAAGATAAATCGTGTACAATAATGATCTCCATCATAACATATAGTGACCTGTCCATCTCCATAGTCTTCGAATTCTCCATCATCCGACTCTTTTAGAAATGCATGTCCATCACTTTCAAACATTGTTTCATCGTCACCATCGTCGTCGTCGTCGTCTCCTTCACCTTCTTCTGCTTCATATGAATATCCTTGTTCTTGTACATGATCTCCACTTTCGTTCAAATTGAGAGGATTTAATGTTACAGGACCGTTATTTCCACCAAAAATCGATTTGTTTCCTAATGCGTTATCATTGGAAAAAGTAAAACTAAAATTGGAGGCAAAGGGTGAAGCATTTGCATTCGTTATACTTGTAATATTTGAGTTTGAGACGGGAGTTGATGCTAATGTGAAACTGAAATTAGATAGTAAACTTGACGACTTATTTTCTGCAGGAGATAATGATGATGGAATGGCCGCATTCAATTTACCTGTAATATTTTCGCCATTATCTGGTCTGTGAGGCTTTGGAATGTCTTCAAAATTAGGTACTTCACGTCCATTTAACTTGGAAAAATCAAAAGATTCTGAATCACAGCCAAGACATGGCGGTTCATGGTGATGATTTGATGATTCTCTATTACTATCACCGTCATTTTGAGTTTCTTGTAAAATAAAAGTCGACGCATTTTCCAATTTTTCAGGATGACTTGAGGAACTTCCAGGTTTAGGTGTACTGCATGAGATACATTGGGAACTATTTTTATTATTTGAACAATAGCAGGCATCACACGTCCATTCGCCTTCTGGTTTCTTGAACAACTGTGATAGGGGCTTAACTAATTGAGATGGTGAAGTTGGGCGTGGAGCAGGAACAGCTGGAGAAGAAGTTGCAGAAGCATTTTTCATCAGGTTGATTGCATTTTCCATTTCCAGCTTGAATTCTTGTGCCTGTGTCAATGGTTTTATATACAAAATTATTATAACAACTTTCTTAAAATTACTAATGAGTGCAAACAACTAAATATTTGTATAATATGTGTACAATCTATATATATACATATATATAAAAGAAAAATAAGGTAGTGAAAAGTTAATAATGTAATGTTTAATGCTACAGTGATTGAAAAGGAACTATTGTTAACCCTAATAAGGTATGATTTACCTTTTCTTCTTGGCCAAAACGGCAAACAAATATTTCAGTTTTGGGATCTTCCTCAGCAAAATCAAGAGCAGTCCACATCAAATTCTTCAAATTCTCATTATAATTTGTAATTTCCATATCCTTGGTAATCCAATGATTGCAAGCAATTTTATGAACTTTCTCACGCCACATTACTACTCGAATCTTTTGAGTGTGAACTTTAGATTGAAGAATCTTGATATCTCCAAGACCTCTCTCTTTCCATTCTTTTGTTTCTTTGACAAATCGCAATAGTTTAGCTCGATGTTCAAACAGAATGTTTTCATTCTCGTCTCCTTTTATTACTTCAACAAGTGGAGGTAATGGAATAACTGGCTCAAATTCAGCCGTGGGTTCAAATTCAGTCGGAGGCAAATCTTCATTGGGATCTGCAGGGACATGACGGTCAGCAGGAGGAGGAGAAATATTTTCATAAACTGGAGCTACAGGGCGAGATTGAAAAAATTGAGGCGATGAAAACAATGATGATCCTTGTCCTAAGGAGGAAGATGGAGCGGTTTGGAAAGCAGAAGTGGAACTAGTAGTAGTAGTAGCCGCAGCAGGATTTGGAGTCCATGAAAATGGTGTTGTTGTAACAATTTTTGAAGATCCGAAACTAAAGGAACCAAAACTACTAGTAGTAGTGGTCAAAGGTAAAGATGATAATGGTGATGCTGTTGGGTTAAATATTCCAAAAGAAAATTTTGGTGCACTCAGATTGCCGGAACTTGTATCCGCTGGCTGTTGAGTTGATGTTGTTGTAGCAGTGAGCGGCGAAAAGTTGCCGACAGGAACATTTGTAGGTTTCGGTGTTGTACAAGCAACACATGAAATTACATCTTTAGAATTAGCTATGAAACAAACTGCACATGACCATTCTCCTTCTTGTCTTTTTAACATTCCAGGCGGATCTTGTACTGAAGCAGGTTCTGTATTTTCTAAGGTAGCTGCCGTCGGAGGCTAAACCATTTTTAAAAAACCAAAAAAAAAAACCATAGTTAAACTTACTTCTGCATTTCTTTTAAAAACAACTTGTAAAAAGTAAAATAGTAAACAAAAATGACGAATGGTCTTTTATATTAATCATAAATAAATTACCTTATTTCCTTGGCCAAAAATATTACCCAGGTTACTAAACATGGCTGGATTTAAAACACTATTACCACTATTATTCAAGGAATTTGGTGAAATTGGCATAGGCATCATATATGGATTGGGATAGAATGGATGAGTGAACGGATTGATAAAGTAAGGTGGTTCCTGATTAGATTGAGGGCTATATTGATAAGGATAAGGAAATGATAAGGGTGGCAATTCTGTTGAAGACGAAGCAATTTCTTCTTCTTCTTTTTCTTCTTGAAAGTCGTCCGTTGTACTATTGCTATCTCCTTTGATAATGGGTTCTTTTTCCAAAGTTTCTAGTTTGGTACGAAGATTTTTAAGGTCTTCTTGCATTCGGGACACAGAATTTAGGATTAAGGCGTTTTGGTCTAAAACTCTACTTAAAATGTTTTCATATCTCTGCTCCATACTCCTTTTGCTTGCTCACAGAAATTCTTCAATGCAAAAATATGAAAAATATAATAATATACATGAAGTCATAATGCGAACATGATTTTAGATGATTTAGATTTAAAATAAAAACCATGATCCAAGTACAAAGTACAGGGAACATTCAATTCAACAACTTATACGCACATGTTAAAAGACAATTTTAAGTTTCATAATATTAAATACTACTATGTATAAAATACTATATAATGCTATAGTACTACAGTACACAGCAAGTAGTAATGTTACGAATGATCTGAAATAAAAAAGGGAAATGATTGGAAATAATAAAGCTATTATTAATTCAACACTTACTTTGAGCTAGTTTGAGTTGAGTTAACAAGTTTTCCCTTTTGTGTAGAAACTCGTTTACCAATACAACAAAACAGTTTTTATGAAAACAACTTTAACTTGAGTAGCCTTGATGGCTTTGTAGTGGGTAAATTATTTTACAAAGTCCAACTATTTAAATACAACTTATATAAGTGACAAGTAACTGTCATTAGTAGTTTACATTTCAACAACCACCGAAGTAAATAACGAAGTACAAGTAACTTTTAACTTTTGATGAACAGCCTCAGATTTTGCAATTTGCAACAGAGGTAAACGTAAATGCAAACACTCGCCCAGGTATAAAATATAAAAAGAGTATTGCGAGAATAGGGAGCATATAACACAAAATGTAACGTACTTTTTTCCTTCCCCCGCTCTTAAGAACATAGAAAGTAATAGGAAAACGGAATAAGAAGCACTGTGATGTCAATGGTACTTATTGTATCAATTATGTATTGTTTTTTATTAACCCATTTTTATATTTGCATTGTCCATTAAATGTTTACAAAGATTCAATCAATTTATCAATTTATTAAATAACTTGAGCATTCAATATGTAACTACATTAAAATATTACATGAACAAAAATTAGCTGGAAAGCACATTATAATGGTTGCAACAGTTTTAAACTATCGAACCAGCAAAATGTCCCTGAGATAAGTTTTAATACCGTTGGGTATACATACTCAAACAGTTTAAAACGGCGTAAAATTGAAAAAAGGACACAGAAAACAGTAGTGATTATTTACATATTATTATTATTATTATTATTATATTTTAAACTATTGATTTTCCACAGTGGTCTGTACAAAAGGTGCATGCAGAAAATCTGAATGAGATCACATGAATATACATCATATTTATGAAGAGTATAAAACAAACGTGCAGAGCTCGAATTACTCTTACGAAAAAAAAACTAGACAGATGTTTTTGACTGAG
>JAQIVE010006041.1:0-12040 GCA_034698285.1 Sminthurinus bimaculatus | reverse complement strand
ATGTAGGAGTATAGTAAGTGTGAGTTTGCTGTCTAACGTGACCAAAAATTCAACCTCTCCTCTCGTGACTCAATTCAAAAAATTAAAAAGGGAACGTCATTAAAAAAGTGGAATCGATAAACGCCTACGTTTGACATGAAAAAAAGATCTCACGGCTGTTTGAGTTTTTATTGCTAACTTATATATTGCGTTGTTGGCTTGGACATTTGATTTCTTGGCGAGCGGCGTCAAAATTTTACAGATTTCCAATGCAGAATAGTTTTTCGAATTTTCAATTTTGAGCATGCGGATGAATGACGTACACCATTGCATTGGATTCCGGACGATTTTCCAACATCCCTGAGAAAAAAGTCCTTTAAAGATATCTCATGAGCGTTTGACACAATTTTGATCAAAATTGGTAACTTTGAACAACTTTTGATGATATTTTCATTTTTCTTGATATTTCATCAAAACCTCATCAAATTTTCATAATATAGATTTGATAAGATTTTATTTGAAGCAATAATGCATAGGCTGGCATGTTTTTATCAAACGCACACATATGTACATACCGCAAAGATTCATACCCAAAACCATTTGGAGTTTTTTTTCGTTTACCAGTTTTTTTTCGCAATGGATGCAATTCAACCTGTTTTTCTTACTATGCATAGAGTATTACCTAAATATAGGTACAAACAGTTGCGTGATCATTGCGTGCAAAAATTCTGCAGCACAGGTTATAGCGTAGATTTTTAGGGGCTAAAAAACTTGCATTCTATCACACTCTAATTCAAGGTCGAAATTTAAAGCAAAATGAACCAGCAGCTGCAATTATTTCAATTAAAAGTAACGATACTCCTCCCTTTTCTGTTGTTTCCATCAGTTTTTTATTTTATTTCACGCTGGATGATGCAGGGCTAAAATGAGAGTACATGGAAAAAAGAGAGCATTTTAACGAAGAATTGATACGATACACTTTTTAGCCTTTTAATTCCTCTCTTGAGCTAAGCGCATACTTTTTCACTATCTTCATCTTTGAACATTTTAACAGTAACAGTTGTAATTTAATGGCTAAATTCGGTTTGGTTTTTGAGATTAAAAATCTTGGAAAATCCCTACATTTTGCAAAGTTTAAATCATGGGATTTATTCCTAAAAAACGGTTCCTACCATTTTATCCCACACTTTTCTTAATTACGAAAGCTGTATTTTGTTTGAACCTTTGCAATGGGGTTCAAGTAGAAGGGAAAACTGAGATTCGGAGAGAATCCAGCTCGTTTTTGCAAGTTTGCAAAGACGCTGATGTTGCAGCAGACAAAAACTTTATTCTCCCCATGGGCCTGCGATGGACGTACCCCGATTATAGTAAAATACAGTATTTACAACGAAAATTGGGAAAATCCGAACTCGACCTTTACAATTTTACTCTGGTCAGTTTGAATTCTCCGGATCCGGGGTCGCAGGACGAACCAAAATCCATGTGCAAAATTAAGAGCAATGAGAGAACTAACACCAGCAGTTTGGAGTTTACCTTAAAAATTCCGATAGTGCAGAATCTGGATTCTGTACTGCTTTATTTCATCACGCCGGAAGGAAGGCTCATCTATTACAACGACTATGACCACATTGTCTTTGACCCGCACAATTACTGCATTTCAGAGTATGACGAAAACATTACCGCAAGAAATATTATGAATTTTATTATTTTCAATATTTTAGAAAAAAATGTGTACGCGTGCTTAATTTTTTTTGTTTTTAGAATAAACAACGAGACAATTACGGTAAATCTGTGTAAATCAACTTGCTACCACTTTTCTATAGAAAAAGGCGACGCTTTGTGTCTGCCTAAATGCTGCAATTTTGGACAAGCAATCCGTCAATCCGAAGATGGAAATTCAAGGACAGTTTGTGCCAATACCAAGGATGAAGACTGGATCCACCCGCTCGTTTATACTGATAAAAATACTAATTCTAGAGATCCTTGGACTTTTCCACAGCTCCAATTTCATCCTTTCAGTTTTTCTGGAGTTCCGAGATGGAACTGTTCAAAAAAAGAGGAAACCGCCATTCTTTCGAGAATCAGGTGTGGAAAAAAGGTTTTACGAAACTTTTATCAAATTTTTTACCCAGGATTTTGAAAATTTGCGACTTTTTTGGCCTAGCGAATTTCGGATATCTCCAGATGGCGGCCTGTA
The DNA here is from genome assembly GCA_034698285.1 of Sminthurinus bimaculatus. Lineage (NCBI taxonomy): Eukaryota > Metazoa > Arthropoda > Collembola > Symphypleona > Katiannidae > Sminthurinus > Sminthurinus bimaculatus. The sequence goes on along the minus strand of JAQIVE010006041.1, from coordinate 9,864 downwards.
TTCAACTAAATCATGGAAATTCCGAGTATGGGATCCCATTGTTGTGAATCCAGGAAAATTTGACAAATTCTGTATCGATGGATACGTGGACTTGTCCAGGAGCCCATATTCAAGTTTAAAAAATGAGTCTACGCTACCAAACTCCGCCGTGTTGGAATTGGATCCGCAGTTTACCCATTTTATCGTCCAAAGTTGTGACCTGGATCATGGAGAGCAGTTAAAAGAGTCCCAGAAAGGGCTTCCAGAAGTTCCAGAAGCATACCCCGCAATTTTATTCGGAATTTTCCTCGTGGCGGCCGTCATTCATTTTTTTAGCCTTACAGTTTATATTGCGATTTGGTCAAATGTAATTAATGATTATTTTTTCATAAACTGCAAAATCCGTTTGTCAGGTTTCGACGCCGCTGATTGAAGTTTTACATACACAAGAGAGACACTGGAAATTCTCTCATAACGCAAGCCGCAGCTCACTTAAAAATTGAATGAACGGCGTCGAACTTTTTCAAACTGCCTTTCGTCGCTGATTTATGTTTCAAAAATCGATCACACATTGTGCAAACTATGAAAACTCCAACTGGATAAATTGTTAGTCCCAAAATTAAGTTAATTTCAATTGTTATCCTTTTCTCTGTTGTCCAGCAAAACGTCCACGGCTGGGTCGTCTTTGTCTTCATCCTGGTCCAGTTTCTCCTGGACTTTTTCGAGGTGATTCTGAACGGCTTGGAATCCTTTCAACCCGGGTGGGCGATCAACCTTAAACTGGACCATGAAGGCGTCTGCGTATTTTTGGGTAGATTTTTTGCCATTTAATGTAAATTTATCACAGTTTTATAGAATGTCGTAATTTTTTAATTATATTTCCATGACAATGAAGGTGCATTTCATCAATTCTTAACAATTTCCTGCTTCTCATGGGGAACGACGCTTGTGTTTGATGCGTGGGCGAAAATTCGGTAAGCTAAATCAAAAATGATGCCCGTATTTGCTCCCAATCTCAAAAAGTATTTTGTTTTTGCTTGTGAAAACTCATATTTTATGTGTAAAAATTTTAATTAGAAATGGTCACGCGATTTTTAAATGAGGACCCTAAAAAAATAATTTAATTAACTGCGGTTTATTTAAATGTGTCAATCGTAGCTCAATGACGGCCAAGTCAAGAAATTACAAAGGAGGAAAAAGATTTGCGGCCTACTCTTGCTTTGGCTTTGGAATCCCGCTCATCTGGGTTTTAGTCGCAGTTACAGTTGAATTTGCAGCGGAAGGGTACAGACCAAAATTCTTTAAAATTTACACCAGACAAATGGTTTTGATTTTTGTAAAAATCCAAAACTTTGAGAAAACCATAGAGAAAGAACTTTATGTATATTTTTCAATATTGTTCATAGTGAGGGCAGCGGTAAGCCGGATTTTTGTCGTGATTGCCTCATCAGTGAAAAACTGGCTAGTAAACTGTATCTCACTCTTCCGCTTGCACTCCTTGTTTTTTCCAACGCCGTCTTCACCTTTTTTACCCTCAAGTTCATCTGGGACGCCAAGAAAAATATGACGTCGATGGCTGACTCAAAATCCACCTCAAAGGCTACAAACAAGTAAAATTTAATACCAGAAAAATATTTAATAGGCAGCTGATTTATGCATTTAAATTTCCTGATGCTTTCAAATATAATTTAAACATTTCCAACTTGCAAAAATTCTTCCTGTTTTGTTCGACAGTGTCAAGCTGGTGACAAAGCTGTTTGTAATGATGGGGCTCTTCCTATTTTTCCATGTGATAATCGTCTACTCTAATCTCGTGGTCAACTATGGAAGTGGGTTCATTATCATAGGTATGCAAATTTCACTTAAAAATGTAAAAATTAAAGTTTTTCCTGCATAATCCAATATTTTGTCCTGAAATTGTGACCTAATTGACCCGAGGAAATTTTAAAAAACATGCTGTTCCCAAAGTTTTATGCTCTTTACATAATTTTATGTTTTATCGTTAGACTTTTACTGGATTGCCCAAGCTCTCGGACTAGTCTGGATCTTCATTTTGAACAAGAAGACGTTGCAGCAACTGGAATCCAAGTTTCCTGGAGTCAGAGCACTTGCAAACCGGGTGAAAAAAACCAATGTAAACACCAATAGTACGACAACAGGAAGTGGGCCTGGGAAAACAAGCCAAAGCACAGGGACAACAGATGTAAAATAAAAACCACAATTTGAACTACCCGCAATACCCGGGTATCGTGGTAAACCCGAAAGAATTTTTAAGCTAACATTTTTCTAGCAATAAACAGTAAAAGTTTCAAGTGTGTCCGTTTCATACGGACAAACAAAAACATTGTTGCTTCGTTTTTTCCATTTATTTGATTCAGTTGAGGAGATTCAATCATTTTTGTACTTTATCTCAGGGTTTCTCAAACGGTGGGGAATGGACGACCCAAACATTACAAAAGCCTGTCATGTTCTTTAAAAAACACAAATTGTTAATTTTTGACTAACTATTACTGATTATAACCAAGAAAATGCTCATTTTCTTATCTAAATTTTCGTGTACCAATTTTATTTCGCTCTGTGGTATTTCGACGCCAGTTGTAATATTTCCTGTGATGTTGACCCTCGAGATGTTAGAGTTGCTATCTTGATATCAATCAAACATTGATTTGAAGCGACTGAGATAAGCGGCGTCGAAATGTACAGCCAGTACAGTTCATGAATTTAGTGCATATTTGTTCTGTTTCCATGGCAAGTTGCCATGGAATCAGAAATTTTGCATTTTTTCGGCTTTTATGTTAATGGATAGTTCATTAAATTCCAAATGAGAATTCAGGGGAAAAGTTTAAAAAACTCTGCTTTACCCATACGATTTGTTTGTCATTAACAATTTTTAAATTTTAATCTTTTTATCAATTTAAATTTAAATTAACAATTTTATACCGTGTTACACCTTGTTCGACTCGGTACAACGGAAAGTTGAAAGAGATCCTTGCTTTTTATTTTTGAATGTTACGTTTTGAAATATTGCGTATTTTCTCGCTCTCGCTACAAACTCCCGGTAGCTGTATTATTTCACCAAATTTTTCCGTTGCTCCCCCGGCCATCCCCTTTCTGTTTCTCAAATATAGTCCAACTTTTTTTAGGTCCGATGGCCATGGCTTTACGGGGAACTTTTACTTCCCCCACCTTAAATCAACGGGTAAATCTCCGCAAAGGATTGTGTCCTGAGGATCACGACAATGTAGAGACACTGGGTCGAAAACTTTTCCACGGGCACAACTAAGTTCGTCATAACGGTCACTGGCTTTCCCCTGCAGGTATCCTTGCCTGTGGCCTATCGGGTGACATTTGCAAAAGTCCGGCGTGCAGATTCCGACGATGCCCACGTAAACTGGAAGAATAGGAAATAATTTGAAAATTTTACCAGAGTTGATCTTTTGAGCAGTAAAAGTTTTTTAAAACAGTCAAAAATTTTAAAATTGTTTAATTGGTCAAAATTGTTTAAATGGTCAAAGTAGTCAAAATTGTTAAAACGGTCAAAATGGCCAAAATTGTCAAAATTGTTAAAACGGTCAAAATTGTTAAAATTGTCGAAATTGTTTAATTGGTCGAAATTGTTTAAATGGCCAAGGTAGTCAAAATGCTCAAAATTGTTAAAACGGTCAAAATTGTTAAAACGGTCAAAATTGTTAAAATGGTTAAAATTGTTAAAATAGTCAAAATTGCTGATCAAAATTTCTAAAATGGTCAAAATTGTTAATCAAATTTGTTAAAATGGTCAAACAAACCCCCAGGTGGTCCACAAATATCCTCACACCGAACTCCCCTCGGATTAATGACAATCCTTTCGGGTAAACGAGACGTTGCTTCAATGGCCAGAATGTTTAAAAAGTCCTCCGCAGCTCTCACGTCATGATTAATACGGTCAAAGTATTTCTGAGTCCGGGTGAGAATTTTTTGTTTTCCGCTAATGGATCCAGTTCCGAAAATATTTGGCCACTGTACTGGAATTTTTGGAAAACTGAATCCCTGGATAGCTGGGCTCCGTTTTCTCCTACCACCAACACCTCGAGCCCCACCCATGGCCCCAGCGGCATTATTAGCCATTCGGGCCTCTCCCATGGACTGTTGATTCCTTACTCCGATCACACAGGAGCCGTGTTCCCGTTTCACCCGCACTTTTGGTACTTGAGACTCTGACAGAGAGACATTTGAACTCCAGGAGGCTTCCTCGATGGCAGTCGAAAATTCCAAAAAGAAGACTGTTAGGACTAATAAAGTTCCCAGGGTTGTTTTTAGGCGTTTTAACTTCATGGCTTCTTATTTGTTTACAATTCCTCGATTTTTTTGCAGCACTCCTGTAGTCACACTAAAAAAATTTTAATTTTAATTTTTTTAACCACAGTATTTGCATACAAGATGATGTAAACCGGAATTCAATAACAAGCACCAAATTTGTTGTATTTTACCTTTGATTCCTTTGATTTAACTCGAAGTTCATTCCGTCACCGTTCACCCCAAAATGTCAAATGAGGTTTTGTCCCTATTTCATTCATGATTTTAGAATGATCTTGTGTCTTATTTCAGTGCATACTACACCTAGTCAATGAGAGCTCGTTTACTCGGCTCGTTTAAACTGTAGCTAAGTGAGGTAATTGCATATCTTCTATCTCACAAGTTGTGAGCAACAACGATTTGGTTTTTATCTATCCACTGCATTTATTTAGTTTCGTTTGAGTTTTAAGGGAAGGTGCGTGAGGAAATAAGGCGAAAACCTCAGAATTATGTATGCACATTGCATTGAATTTGTTTGCTGCCTTGCGTTTGATACGCCTTTTGAACATTACTCTTTAAATAAAATCTTATCGATGGAAATTTCATAACATTTGATAAGATTGACAGTCGATGATGAAATTTTGATGCGATTTCCGTGACAATTCATGAAAATCTTATCAAAATTCGATCAAAGTTGAGATGAAGATTTTGGACCAAAATCATGAGATTTTTTGATAAGATTGTTTTCTAAGGGAACTTTAGATAGGTATCCTTGATTTTGTGAGCGTCGCGGTTAAAATGGGCTAATGAGTATTTAAAGAATAAACACGTACGAATAAAGTACGAAATTAGACGGTGATACGGTGATACATACATTCATATTATGCTCATTTCAAATTCGTCCTTGGAGACAAAACTTGGTTTTAAAATGCTTTACTTTTGTTTCAACTTCATTGGCATGCTAAAAATTGCAAATTAGTTGGCAAATGGTCATAAAATAATGCCATCATACATATACATAACACACATTTTTATATGCAGATGTGTACACAAATAAGCACTGACAATATCTTTCAAACCTTTGTCACAATATTTTTTGCAGGTATGAAATTGTAGATTGTAGCTGCAAATGGAAAAAATGGTGGCCAAATCAAACACAAGGATAATGAGACTCTCCTTGAATTTCATTTTCCCGCGTTTGTTAATTCTGTCAATTAGTACCTTTCCCTATGTACACTGTGTGACTAATCAAGGATGTCGTGGCATTCCCAAGGTAGGGACATAAAAGAAACGAAAATAGAATTTGTATTTGCCCTGAGCGAAATTTCATAATATTGCAAAAAAAGGCTGGTAAATGTTTTCCAGGATGAGGCTGAAGGGATTCGATGTTTCCTTGAGCCAGAAAATCCGACAGCTCCCGTGATCAGAACAGTATGCTCTCTGAATTTTAACCCGGAGGACAAGATCCGGTTTCAGTGCGACAAATTTTACAAGGCGGTCGGTTTGGCCGGTCTGGAGGAGGCGAAGAAGCAAGAAGAAGAGGTGGACCGGGAAAATCAAAATGGCGGAGACTTTTGGCGGGTTTCAAAGTGTTTAGGCGGGGACGAGTGGGACAGTTTAAATTCTACCGTCAGTTTCATAGATTTTCGGTGTGAACTTGGTACGACCTAGAAAGTTGGATGGTATGACGAAGAGGCGCTGTGAATATTTCATATTTTAATGTTTTTCCCTGAATTTCAGACAAGGGGCTTTTTAACGACGAGGACAAGTCGGCGTTGATCAGCGGGGGCGTTGAAGTTGCTCCAGTATCGATGCCCTGGATGACCGCAATTTTTCAGGAGGAAACGTACATTTGCGGCGGGACTCTGGTTGACCTGTCCTTTGTTTTAACGGCCGCTCATTGCACCGCCCTTGAAGACTCGGTCGGAATCGGAACGTCGCCTCCAGAACAATTTACTGTGGTTATCGCCGCCTCTTCCGGAAATTTTTCCCAGGCCACGAATCTCAAGCTTAATCCACATGCTCAAATTTTGAAGGTGGAAATTTTAGAGATTGCGACGTTTTGTACATACCTAGTTTTTGAAAACGCTAAACCTGCTTTTTGAAACTGCGTTTAAAAAATTTGAATTTTAATATTTTTAAAGGTGGTTCAAATTTCAAATCACCCAAACTACACGGGTGCGCCCTACTACCACGACGACATTGCGATACTTCAGCTGGAGAAAAATGTCCGCATCTCCAGGTTTGCAACGGCTGTCCAGTTACCAAAAAAGTCTCAAATTCGGTCCATTGAAAAGGGTGGATTCGTTCTCCAGGTTAAAAAATACTACAACAAATTTTTGCTGAAGATTCGTGATTTCTGCAATAAATATTTGAAATTTTTACAAATTCAGGTAAATGGTTTTGGAACGTTTTCGAAGGAAACTTTCGGCCCCTCGTCTAAACTGCTGGCGACGAACGTGACAACAAAACATTTCGAAAATTGCGCACAATACGAACGGAAGTTTGACAGAGCGCGTCAGTTTTGCGCCGTGCCCACAAGCGGAGACCAAAGTAGGTCAACGTTAAAGAGCTAGAAAAATGAAGAAAAATTCTTTAAAACTAACACTACAGCTTTCTATTTTACCCTCGAAAAAAAATCTTGTCAAAAAAATTTCATGAAATCTTGACTTGCTTTTGGTCCAAAATCTTATCAACTTTGATCAACTTTTGGAAGAGACTTTGACGAAATCCCGGACAAATTTTTTTTAACCAATTTAGCTGAAACTTTGTGCAGAAAGTTTGCCCTTTATCCGGCGGAAATCTTCAGAATTATTTAACGAATTTCCTGTAAGTTGAAGGAATTCTGCGGATTTCGGTGGAATTCTGTTACAAATTTCCTGTAAGTTGAAGGAATTCTGCGGATTTCGGTGGAATTCTGTTACAAATTTCCTGTAAATTGAAGGAATTTTGCGGATTTCGGTGGAATTCTGTTACGAATTTCCTGTTAGTTGAAGGAATTCTGCGGATTTCGTTGAAATTCCGTTACTTCGGCCTAAAAACTTCGGTAAGTTTTTGGTGGGTCAAATTCCCAACAAAAATCGGTGGGAAATTTTTGTACGGGATATCACAAAAATCTTATCAAAAATTGTCAAGCTTGCCAAATTTCATCAAATTTTCATGTGATTAGATAAAATGTTTTTCGGATGGTATTGTAATGAGACAAATTCAAAATACTTTTGCTGTAGGTATCAAAATCAAATTGTTTTAATTTGAAACGTTTTTCTAGGTGAATCCGGAATTTGTAAGGGTGACAGTGGAGGTGGGGCCTACATCAAGGACGGTCAAATCGGTCGAGAAAGGTGGTCAATTCAGGTCAGACTTTTTTATAGGTACCTTGTAATTGTCTCCTACTGCATATTTACCCGACTAACGAAAACGATATCATAGTTGACCTTTGACCTTTAAAATAATTACTTCAAAAAATAATAATTGTTTTACCGTTTTAGGGCCTTGTTAGCTTTGGTACGTCTAAGATTTTTCAAGGTTGCTACAATGTCACATTTTTCACCAAAGTGGACTCCTACAAATCTTGGATTGATGAGGAAAAGGCGCGCCTCGCGCAACAATTTCGATATGGGCAAGGTCCGCCAAAATTTTTTAAAATAGCAGTCCTATCAAATTTTGGTTGTCTTTACAATATACGAATTTATTTGATGACACAAAAACAGATGTAGAGAAACCACCAAAAGTTGAAGTGAGCTACGAGTTTGGGAAAGTTAACCTTATTAATAGGACCTTCACAATTTTGGAACCCCTTCGAGACTACCTGACCGTAAAACACACAGTTTTCATCACCTGCTCTGCGCCCTATCCCATCAAGTTTGTGTTCGAGGACAGACCCTTTGAATCAACAGTAAGACGTCATTCATTATTGATACTCTTTAAAATTGAAAAATTTAATTTTTCTCCCCTTGGAAACAATTATTGTCAAAAAATCTCATGAAATTTTGACACACTTTTGGTCGAAAATTTTGATCAACTTTTGATGAGATTTTGATAAAATATCATTAAAATCGCATCAAAAACTGTCAATCTTGTCAAACATCATCAAATTTTATGAAACTTGATAATATTTTTTTGATAAAGGTCCATACAAAATTAAGAATTTTAATTCAAACTGTTAATTTTTCTAAAATAATTCTAAAAATTCTGCAAAACTTTTTATGCACCTTTGGGGAATATGAAGAATCTTGTAATTTTGCAAGACGACAACAACTTTGTGTCCTACTCGGATTTTCACAAGACGTCCACCTACATTTTTAAAATCCGCGCCGAATTCGGCTTCCACGAGTATGCGCGCTGGGCCAATTTTTCCTGCGAGTCGATCCACGAACCGATCAGGCGACAGGTGGTTGTATATTCGGATGATGATTACAGGGAAGGTGAATATCAAGATGTGACCTTTACGCTCCAATCGCAGGGTAAAGGTCAAGGTCTTGCGCAAGTGACAAAGGTTTCTGAGGTCAAAGTCTCAAACGAGCCCTGCATGGCCTTCTTTTATTACGAACAAGTGTATGATAGTAAGCTAGGTTTTCCAACCTACGCTTTTCACTGCCAGTGGGCGGATGGGTCACCCGGGACGATGGAGCAAGTCAGTTGCCCCACGAGGGCCAAGTGTCAAAACTATTTTAGCACCACCATTCGTCAGCCACCAGTATGAAATATGAAATAATATAATACAATATCTTAGACTAAAATCCTTTAAAAATATTGTAAAAACTTTGACGAAATTCTTTCATTTGCTCAAGCTTTCGGTAGGGATCTTCGTCAGGAGATAATTTTTATCCTTTAAAAATCTAAATGCATTAACTTTGCCTTTGCTTGTCTTGCTAGAAAAACTGTTGGAGGAAATTCAACAAAAGGAACTCAGTCCAAAGAGTCAAAACTGGGGTGTTAACAGACTTCAATTTCATCCCTTTCATCCCCTTTTGTAAATCTGACGGCTCTTTAGAGAAGGAGATTTCGCTACCTGTTTTCTATTCAATTCCCAACGGGTTCAATAGCCGACCCGACATTTGTAAGTCACGCTGGTTGTGGATTTGTTTGTCAATTATAACTGAGCTATGTATGGTTTAAAAAAAGACCAAATGGTGTAAAATTTTAAGGGTTCCTTTCAGAGCGTATTTCATCCTTTTGACCAGACCCAATTTTTGGCACCTATGTTGAGGCCGTAGTTTTGGTGCTTTTTAAAATTTTGGGTGTAAAATATGGGCTAGACTAGACAATCCCGTCAGATTTTGGTGGTCGGATTCGGTGTTCGGTGGTCGGACAATGCTTTTTCCAGGCGACCACCGACCACCATATCCGACCGCCGACCACCGAATCCCGACCGCCGACGACCAAATCCCGACCAACGACCACCAAATCCCGACCACCGGCCGCCAAAATCAGATCGCAAAAAAACGTTTGGTGGTCGGGAGTCGGTGGTCGCCTGGAAAAAGCATTGTCCAACCACCAAATCCGACCACCAAAATCTGACGGGATTGTTTAGTCTAGCCTAAAATATGCCGTTTTTAAAATTTCCGGTGTAAAATAGGCCGTTTATAAAATTTGCGGTGTAAAATAGGC